>JAECUM010053016.1:0-16593 GCA_016617855.1 Megalonaias nervosa
ATGAGCCTAAACAAGCTTTCCGCCTACTACCACCAGGGATCTGTCCTCCTCCTCCCTCTACAGCAACTGCTTGGTCTAAAGTTCTGGCATCATTTGATTATTGACTTGCGAGGAAGAATCTTCTGTCAAAATACTTCCACAGTCTGGCAGAGTTAGTGATATTATAGGCTGCTTATATTATCAATTACAAGACCCAAGCGTCAACCTACTCTTTCTAGCCAAGACGCCTTCCCTCAAACTTTAGTAGGTGGTCCTTTGAGTCCCACGCACCAGTTTTCAATTCGGATACCTAAGCAGTCAACCGATATTTAGCAAGTTTGGGGATTACAAAGTCATCCTTAGTGCACATGGATTCGACGTCATTCAACGACACACAGCGGTTGGTGTCCACTGCCGTGACAGTGAGCCATTTGTTGGTTCTAGTATATATGTCAGTCTTTCAGCAGCATGTACCTTCTCCCACCCCCAATCCCACAGGATATTAGAGTATGTTTCCAGAATGGACCGCGTTTTAAACAGAGCTACCCAATACACTCTGGCTAGTGAAATCACAGTAGCTGCAACCTTACAACTGGCGGAATGAGATGCAGTGCTGTCTACTTCCACGTTTATTAAGACCATCAAAAGACCAAGCTACACTAGTAACCGTTATCATATAATCTTCTCTGTAATGGTCAGGTTAATAAAAATCCCCAACAAGCCATGAAGGAGACAAATTTCCCTCTCCAACAGTCTAAGCCACAGTGGAGGGAGTTTCAAGGTAATCATCGAATACATTCCAATGACACTCCTAAGACAAAATTCCACTGGGAAGCAGTCCTGCCAAACCTTCAACCTTCAGAAACTACAGTTCTCCCGAACAAAAGTGGACAAGAGGCATATAGCGAGTGATCGATTTCTCCAGCATTTCTCACCACAGGAGACTCCATAAATAATAAATGATATCATCTTCACCCTGCCCTAATCATAGATCCTGATAAGGAAGAATCTCCGGTTCTTTGCTGTCTAATGGGACAAGATATAACAATAAAACCTGTGAACCAGACAAGGGATTCAGCGTGATGACCCTCACTTTTAAAAGCGTACGAATACAAATGGTAAATTAATACGCCCTGACGTGTCCAAGAACACATTTTACCACTGCTGGTATCAATACCTCAGATAGCTAACTTTCAACTACGGATCTTCCATCTAATATAATTAAACAAGTCCAAAGATATTGGCTTCTTTCTCAAAGTGGAATCTGTCATGGGTACTAACCTGACTGGACAAGAAACCATTTGAATCGCTCTTACATGCCTCGTTGATTCACCTCTCATATAAGTACTGCTTCCTCAATGCATTAGTGAATGGCAGGCAAAATCAGCTAAGTAGATGTTACATCAGTGAACCCGCACAGCAGGCAGTTCCAAAATTATGGGACAGTATCGCTCTTGATGGCCCACACTTTCATTGCCAAGAACAGGCTCACATTTTCGTGTATATTTATATTGTGTGCTTAATAGTGTGTTTAGGTGTTTTCTATGATTGTAGGTTGTTGAAGTCATTTTTGTCAACAACATATTACACAGCTAACTTTCATCCTTGATGGTAGACTAATCTTAAATATACTAACTGTTAAGCGTGTTTACGTAGCCGTTTAACGTTAGAGGTCTAAAGAAGGGTGTACCTGTATTTTCTCTTGTTTGTAAGTTCTAAATACGTTGTTTACTTATAGCTTGAGTTCAAGGTTTAGTTTGTTTTAGAATTGCAATGGTGTGCACCTAAATGTATGACCCATATCCTAGTCATTTTATTGTGTCTTAGATTTGCATATAAGGTTCTGTAAAACAGAATTATTCAGTCATACTTTAGGATCAGATATGTTCAGATATGTATCTGGGGATTTGTTTGTTTAAAAATAATTCATTGGAATAGGAAAATGCTAATTGACGTTTTGGACTAAATCATTCTATCGGGATTATTGTGAATTTATTCAATGACATTTTGGATTATATCATTGTGATATATCAAGGCTGTTGGCACATTACCTCATCTAAGACTATTGATACATCTTCACCTACAATAATTGAATTCTTTCAGAATTCTATACGTTAGGACTTGTGATACATCTTTTAGAACTATTTAGGATTGAACTCAGATAACTGTAGATTCATTTTAAATTGTCACTTTTTATTCTAGGGAAATACATTATTGTTTGACATTTTCTTAAATTGCTGGTATTGCTTTTTCTTTTAGTTAGTTAACTACCAGTCGTAACACCGTTCATGACGAATCAGACTTTTGTAATGAAATTCCTGTCTACTCAGGACACTTCACCTCAAGGTCATCTACATAACCTAGTGCGAACTCTAAAGTGGTACTTAAGAAGGACATAACCATGTGTGTAGAGGGAGATCATGTCCCATCTTACCCCTAAGAGAGGGAAAGGACGATATATCATCCTAGATAGAGTAGCTTATTCGTTTCGAAGAGAAAAGAACCCCAGACCTAATGAATTTGCATCTGGGCTCAGGAAGTTAGGGCAGTTGCCACAAACATTACATTGGAGCGAACTGTTCTCTGACATTATCATAATGTTATGGGATGAATAGAGATCTTTCATACTAACAACTCAACTCGATTCGATAGGACGTGATACAACATGTTACTTTCCCGGGTCTTCCAACAGCTTCATAGAGACGAACCTTCAAGACTTCTGCTGGATATGTGGTAGGAAAATCTCTCCCTTTCGATGTTGCTCCCTAACACATGAAGCATATTCCCCAGTGCCGTTATCTAGTAGCTGTGTCAGATATATCAGGGGACCGGAGATGGTCTTTCTGTGGTAAGGGTATGTAACTACCTGCAACCTCGCCTACTCTCCGATGGTATTATTATCTGGTAATGTGTTTGTAGAAGAAACCAATTTTTTCAAGTAAAACATGTTTCTTCAAAAATACTTACCCAATTATAACACATATCACCCACCCAGCCTCCCCACAGTTACTACGCTCCAGTACTAACTGATGTAATCTCGGGATTGGCGCCAATCGCTGTTTCAAAGGAATGCCAGTCTATCTAGCTGCCACATGGGAGGTTAGAAAACGTTTAGGTTTTTTAGCTGAAACGTTTTAGCCTGGGAGGGGTGAATTTGCGAGGTAGCAGTAGTTCTCCAAAGGTATTATGATAGGGTAATTATTATTGAAGAAATATATTTTATTAGAAAACAAAAATAGGTTTCTTTCCACATTTTCAATATGGATTGAAAAAAGAATTATATTTAAAGCTCACGTAGGTATGATCTGCAGACTGCATGGACAAAGGCATGGATACTATTTACGTTAGGTAGAGAAGAACACACAAATATTATGTATGAAGAAATTTCGTCACATTACACTCATATTTTTCACAGAAGGACTTTCTGCAAACTTTCCTTTGGGAAATCCTGAAGGAATCTCTTTTGAAAGTGCCATTCCATAAAATAATTAACTGCAATTAAAGTCCAGATCACTTTGAACTTCTCATACTGCCCACAGTTGTGCTTAGAATCTTGAATGCTTTCGATAAGGAGGGCCTTGGGGTTTCACTGGATTATATTAAAGACGAGTGAACATTTAAGTCACTCACCCTCTGCTAGACTGATTTATGCCAAACTAATAATTTGGCTTGGTCGGTTCAAATATATTATTATACATTTGTTGTTTGGGGTCCAAAGAGTGTGTTCTTTGTAATACCAAGACCCCACCTGAAATAATCAACGGATTGGTTTTTAGTAGTCTGAGATCTAAACTTAGCATGAACATGTAGGAAATTAAACACCAACTTTTTCTGCACGAGCAGTTTCTGAGATACAAAGTAAAATGATTTATTTTTTAATCATTATCTGAATGGATCGTTATTTTGTAGAGTTCAATAAAGTTGTTTGTCAAAACTTTTTTCTGCCCTTGTAATAACAGTGGTGTAAGTTTTTGTTATTTTATCCATGATAAATTTGTCAAATTTATTAGAAACGACTAAAGATGCAGTCATAATGTCTATTCAACCTTCTGGCATCAATTTACGATTATGTATCTCCTTTTAAAAAAAAATGGTTTTATCTTCTGTTTTCATTGGTGGAGTATCGTCGGATTTGACACTAAATCCCTAGAGATAGTTGGCTACGAATCTCAAACATCGCGATCAGCTTTGGCCAGTGGTTAAAGGTTTTGTATATGGCAGTGCTATCTATTTTTCAAATCAAACCTAACAAAAGCCCTTACCACGAGATATTAACATCACTGCTGGTGTGCAGGTCCAAATGTCAAGCTTGCAGTCGTCAGTTTCTCATTTTTTATGCTGGTGGGAGGACTTACAGGTCTATTGATAGATAGATTTTCTAACCAGATTCACAAGAGTGCATGGCACAGACAGGAATCAACAATCAAGGAAATACGTTGAATTGTTACGGTTGTCGAAATAAATTATTAAGGACTGTATGGAGGAGTTAGTGTATATGTATGTTTCATCAAAACTGTCACACATTAGCAGAGGAATGTTTAGGAGTAAAGGTCAGAGGTTAAGATCACCAGGGTTTATTCATGTGTTACTAGTGTATATGTATGTGTCATCAGATTTGTCACACATTAGCATATGAATATTTAGGAGTAAGAGTCAGAGGTTAAGGTCACCAGGATTAATTCATGTGTCGCAGATCTGAGAGATGTTTCCTTTCGAATATTAGTTCAATCCAGAAGATTGCAATCATTTCCATAAAATGTGAACAAAGACATACCTTCAATAGGATCATATGCCCAAGGAAACATTTCAGAGAAAAATGTATAATATCAAATTTGGAATTAGCTTTTATAGAGGAGTATGAAAAATGTGGTCCCATATCTTCATGAATTATTTTGTTAACGAGAGAAGGGTGTGGATATTTATTCAAACAATTTAACTAAACTCTGATTGGAAAGAAACTGATATATTGCATACTCAGATGATACCTATTTATAGCTTTGAAACACATACAAGATTATGTTACATATACGGAATGTTTAAGTTAAAAAAAAATCACTTTTCAGTATTACAATGTTACGTTCTAAATACTTTTCAGATACAAGTTCTTTTGAGTTTTATTTTCGTTTGAATCAGGACTCAAATAAAAATGCCCAATTATCTTTTCTCCTTGTATTAAAGACATTTTTACACACATGCCCGATATCTTCTAAAAATATTTTCAATTAAACGAGAGAGTGGCATGAGGTGCTCTTTCAAGGTAGAGAAAATCCGAAGTCCCAGATAAAACCACTGACCCTTGATGGAAATACGTTAACCAATACAAAATGTGTCTGTGTATATTAAACATGCGATGTCAGAAATGCATAGCAGGTGTGCCAGGTCTCTACTGCTTATGCTCTGGTAGATTGCTTTCTGGCTTCACTTACTTGTAATCAGGGACCCGAGTGGACATGTGGTCTAAAGCGTTCGCCATTACCGACCAGTGCCATCTCACCTCATTCTGCATGGGTTGGAGTCTCGGGTTCGGCCAATGTTGTTATGTGAGTTAGCCTGCCAGTAGCTTCCGATGGGTCGGTGGTTCTTATTAGGGTTTCACTGATTCTTTCCCCATCAGTTTTACTGACCGCCAACAACAACAACAATTACTTCTTGTAACCGCTAACTTTGTTATATTTTCAGAGGACTTGAAAAATCTAGAATTGGAATATCTCTGCGATATCATCAAACAGCCAAATGGTAATTTCTATGAATTATATTATTCAACTACTCCCATGGCAGTTTGATATCATCCTACCAATTTAAGTTTGAAAAGCCTCAATGATGAAAATGCACACTAATTAATTATTCCATTCAACAATTTATACATTCTAGCCTGATTGTCACCAGAATATCCAGGACATTACCTTGGATAAACTCTTATAATTACGTAATTTTCTGTAACATCGTGAGTTAAGTCCCTTTCGGAACTCATGTACGTAAGAGTTAAAGAACTTGCTGTTTTCTGTATTCTTCAGTTTTATTTTAGAAATAATGCAACTAGATGTTATAAATACTGAGTGCAGACAACAGGGTTTAATCTGTTTCCCCATGCTACCGGGAATCGGGGGAAAAGTCAGGAGAAATTATAAACGTTTTACCGACCGTGAAAAGTTCTTGAATTTAGAAAATATTGATAAAAGTCGAAAAAAATCTCGGGAATTTACTACCACCACTTGATTTAAATATGATATACTGACAGATAGAGAAATAGATAGATAGATAGATAGATAGATAGATAGATAGATAGATAGATAGATAGATAGATAGATAGATATGTTATGAAGAAAGCTTATCTTCACAAACAACATTTAAGAAACTGAACGGCAGGAGTTTAAATGATCACACTGTCATCACGACATATTATCCCCTGATTTCATACAGAATGATAAGTTCTTATGAGATTGGCTTTATGTTATAATCTGTTTTGCTGACATGTGAGCAGTGTGTAGAGCGGCCATCTTTCACAAGTGGAGAAACTATCAAACCATCAGAAGGTCAAAACGCATATACATTGATTTAGCTTTGTCACATGAGTTTTGAAAACAAATAGAAATTTGGTTTATTAATTTATATATTGCGTGATCCATAATAATACAGTTTCTTTGAGCATTGGTCAGGTTTGAAAAAGTCACCAATGAATTAATTACAGTTTCGGCTACTGCTTTTTGTTAGAAGCCGGCACTATGAAATTCCTGCTGTTCTGTGGACTTAATGGTATCTTAAAATACTCATTTTTTGGTGAAGACATTATATGCAGAAATTAATCAGTAAATAAATTGATTTAGGTCTGGATTGCTACTGTGTGCGACATCATAATGGAAATTCCTATTGCCCAGTATTGTACAAGCATGACAGTATACAGTCACAAATTGTACAACAACAAAGAATTACAGGTGGAGTTGTTCTACATTTTTGGCTACTTTCCAGTGAGGAAAAACGCCAGATACCTATATGTACCTATACGAATGTCACACTGGGAAGTATTGTGAACAGCTGATTAGGTCCTTTTGCTCATTCGTTTTCTATTACAATCGTAATACGAGCAATCAGATTATTACAAATCATTCTAAATTTTGAAAAGGTATTTAAACATATTATTTAGGCAATCTTGGGACAATAAGAAAGCAAACAAATGAGCAAGCAAGTGAGAGAGAAATAGTAATAGAAAAATTTTGAATAAAGTCGTCACTTTAATATGGTACAGACATTACAGCTGTACATCTTTAGTAAACTTTTGCTTTATGTTCCAGCTGTAAAGAGCTCGTCCGAAAAAACTAAAATGGTAATGTCAAGGACCAATTGTACACCACTTCAAATGATTGTATCTTCATTGACCTTCCGAACCTTCACTTTTTCCGTGATAAAGTGTAATTCATTAGTGATCAACTTGACAAGTGAGGTGTCACCACATTTGTGATATAGAAGTTTTAAAGGCAACCTCATACAATAGCTGCATTTGCACCTGTCTCTTTGTATTTCCCATGAAAAATCCTGATGAAGTGAAACCCAAAGTCATGTGTACTTGATCCGATTCTAACATCACTGATGTTCCAATCCTTAGATACAATATTGCCTTCATTAATCGATATTATCTGCATATCACTCTCATTGGGGGTATATCCACCATTTTTCGCAACGGCTATTATAACGCTGCCGCTAAAGAAACCTACACTGACACTAACGTTTTAAAAAAACACACCATCCAGTTTCTCACCTCCAATTCACTCTTAAAAATTGTGTCCTGTGTCAGTTTATATCAAATGTGAATTTAAATATTCTTTAGAGTAATTTACAGTCTGCTACCATTATCACCACTGAACTGAAACTCTCCATGAAAATATGTCTTACTGCTTGAGACTAGAACAAAAACGAGGGACAGCCATTGGTGTAATATTTTATGTCGCGATTTGATATATATATATATATATATATATATATATATATATATATATATATATATATATATATATATATATTATATATATATATATATATATATATATATATATACCTAAACACAAAATAATTTCGCAGTAATACAATGAACAGCTTGTAATTTCTATAATTATTACAGATTTTTTATTTCGCAAACTAATGAATGAATGAAGAAAATGAAATATTTAATTCAGACGAATGGTCCACAGAAGAGTCATCGACATCACATTGACTTAGAGTTCCTATGTGTAATCTATTTTATCCTCTACAATAAAAAGCTGAATATTCCAATTTTTAATAAATCTCGACTCCTCTTATAAACCTAACACATTTAATTGAGAAATTATATTATTACAAGAAAACAGCGGTAGAGCTCTAAAGAAATATGCTCGTTTATGCATACATTCGCAACAAAGTTTGGATACAAGCATTTACAAAATGAAATGATTCACTCTCTCCGTGGACTATTTAATAACCATCCATAAACATTGTCACATCGCATACGTTAGGGGAATAGAAGTTTGAGTAGTAATTTTACACATATCACTAAAGAAAAAGTAAGCATCATCAAACTTATGCACCAAGGCTTATAGTGTAAAATCATTTACGACAACCATCTCACAGATTGCTTTCCTACATACCTGGAGATCTCGACTACGCTAATGACATTGTCCTGTTTTCAAATTGGCATATAGATATACAAGAACAGATGAACTTAGTGAAAAAGAAGTAAAGATATTACTGAAAGTTAAGAGCAAACAACCCAAATAAAAGAGGAATAATTATAAAACCAACGCTCCGATCAATGTGAATAAAAATACAATAGTGTAAGTAGAATTCACATGCCTTGAAAGCGAATGGTCCACAGACGAGGAGAGAGAGAGAGAGAGAGAGAGAGAGAGAGAGAGAGAGAGAGAGAGAGAGAGAGAGAGAGAGAGAGAGAGAGAGAAGATTGATTTAATGAATCTCATCGGAGTGCTCAAGTACGTCTCTAAATGGTAGACGCTAAAATCAAGATCAGCACAAAAACTTGAAATCTTCCGCAATAAAAGTCTGAGCCTATTCCGACCAAACAGGATACAAAAAGGAAAATCTTCATCAATGGACTAAATAAACATCGCTTGTCCGGATTGTGAAGAAACGAAGATGGCGGTGGCTGAGGCATATATGCTGATATGTCACTGGATGAACCGTAGTGGACAGCTCTCCGATAGAAACCGTATAGGAGACAAAACAGGGGCCGATCCAAACACACTTGGAGGAGGAAAATATAGAAAATGATGAAAGACAAGGAACACCATTATGTTTAGGTTGGTGACCGCCGCATTGGTGATCTCTTGTGGAAACCTTATTGAACATCTGAGGACCGACGAGATTTGAATGAGTATCTATTCAAACTATAATTCATTTTTAACAACCGAAGTCCATAACTGCAGGTAAAAACACACAGCAAGAATACGTGTGAATGAGATCTAGTCCGTAATTTCTCACACAATGTATATGCACTAAAATGATCTCACATGAAAGGACAGATTATATTTTGTTGGTATCAAATCCTAGCCGAGTAACAAATGCATCTGTAACTGTAAATATGATCTTTGGATTCCCATTTGCAGAGAGAATGCAACTAACTCCTCCAGAGAAGTTGCTGATATAAGAGCTTGAGATCTGGATCTATGCTTAGCCTTTACGGAATCATCAACATACAACTGATCACAAACTTTGTGCTACGGTAGCATGAAGGCCTGACATGAATTCCGAAACGGTCGGCTAACAGGGTTCTGGTGACATTTACAACGTCTCTGGTGGCGAACAAAACCACAAACCGATGGAAGACTACTACAAAGGATGCGGATCATAGTTAGACAAGGACACATGTCGAGAGAGCGATTGTCCGCCAAACTACTAGCGGAGCCGGAAGAGGGAAACTGATAGATATGAGTTCGCCAAAGACAAAATCGTCCAGCCGGCGGTAAAAAGTGGGTTTCAGTGTCAACAGGGAAAACAGTAAAGCACAATACAGTCGTAAGCAGATACTTGCCAGAGTGGCCAGGGCTCTCTCGCAAGAGCCAATTGAGGCTTGCTACACATGGCAACCAGTCAATGATCACATAATGTGGTCCACATATGCTAATCTACAATTATATTTAGACGTCGTCTGCTTCAGAGATAAAATGTGCTGTTTATTATGGATTTTGATGTGCTGAATTCAAATATGACAATTAAAACTATTGATTGGCTACTGTTTAAAAGATTACTAAGTTTTTAGATTTTACGTCTATGTATATTGTGTTGATAGAAGAGTTTTAGTCATAAATTGTACACCTAGGTCTTTTAGCTGAGGCAGAGACGTGGAAAAGGCGAGTGAGGTTCTTTAGAGGTAATTATGCAAACCTTCCTAGTAATCGTAATTGGTGAGGTGCATAGCGGGCGTGTTTATCTGTGTGTGCGTGTAACAATTGCGAGGAGCATGGATTGATTATCAGAATGTCTTTGCATCGATGTATGCCAATCCAGCTGAGGAGAATAAAATGTTGCATCAGTTCCTCACTATGGATCTTTCCAAAGACTTCAGCGTCTGAAAATTGTTGCCTCTCAATTTCTTTGAACTTGTCTTGCCAATTATTATCCTTTTTGAAGCTCATCTGACTCCCCATTATCCAACATTTGGTTCTATATAACACATTTTACTTGATGCCTCAGATACAAAACATCTCATAGTGCTTTGCATGAAGTTTTGAGCCAAAGGCGACCAATAGTTTACTTCTTTTCTCAGTTCTGAGAGTTGGGTGTTTACTTTCATGGCTAGGGTCAAGAGAGAAATAGGAAGAGCGAGAACACAAAGTATATACTTAAGTAGGTTATTATGTAGGTAGAGAGAAAGAAGAAGAGAAAAACGATTTAAATATAAATGGTATCGGATATGTTGTTATGGAATCATTATTAAAATCATTGCTCTTTGAAAAGATATTAAAGGACATGCTTCTTTTCAGTCATTTACACGTGAAATCTAAACTGTTCCATATATATATAACTATTTATCCAAACTCTACCAAATATATTACATTGGAACTCATTTGTCCTTTTCCGTAAGTCGTAGATTTCTTCGAAGAATATCCGGGATTAGAGATATCTCTTATCATTGCATGTCTCAAGGATGATATACGATTATGCACAGATTGTAGAATCACTCTGTTGCAGAAGGAGAAGCATCACTTGAAAACTTCAACTATGATTTCTTATTTTGTAAGTGTTAATAATGGTTTTGTTAATAATGTTTTTCAGAACTACGTCGGAGCTCATGAGATACATGAAATAAGGCGGAGAAAGGGTAAATAAACAAACAAACAAAATAGCAGAAGAAAAGAAAAGATAAGATAAAACGCAGGAACAAACGTCTGGGACGCAGAAATTTAGTTTTTATTTCAAATATGGAGATAATTTTGACAATAGAGAATAACATTACCACAGAGAGATATTCGTGATGCTTTACATTAGTGAATTAACGAGAGCCTAATATCATAGTCAGGCCTTAGACGTTCCTTCGTATCAATTGTTGATTAGGACAAAGTGGCCTAGCATAAGAGGATTATAATAAATATATATATATATATATATATATATATATATATATATATATATATATATATATATATATATATATATATATAATGAAATCAGTTATATTATTCTGATCAGAGTAGTAGGTTGAATAGTAATTGTATCAAACATAAATTAAAATAGATGTTGATCAAGAGATTATATGTTTCAGCCTGGTCTGGCATTAAAAACAATTACCTCGACCAGGGGAATCTCCTTCATCTACTTTCTCCAGGTTAACCAAGGGCACCTTTCTCACCCTTTTCACCAGTATTGCCATTTGGACCTGGAACACCACGAAAACGGATGTAATTGTAATTGGAAATGAAATCTATCTATGCAAATATAGAAATAAACAACCTGACAAGGCGGTAAAACGTGGAAGCCACTTGAAAACAACTAATTCATACAGTATATACGAAATGTTAGAATTATAATATAAATACTTACGTGATAATACGAATTAGAAGACGTTTGTAGCAGACGACGAGCAATGTATTGAGTGAATGTAGAAGACTGAGAATAGTGGGCGTGTAGTTTTGTCTCTTTGCAATTGTTCGTACTGACCGAACTTTATCTCTCCCAAAAGACGGTTTCTCGCTTGAAGGCAACCTTATCGATTGCGCATGACTCATGAAATACTAGCAGGCAATTATTATATTTTAACTTTTATCTTGTTATCTTCAGCGGGAAATTGTATATAGTGTAAGAAAGCTAAGATATTTCGATGAAGGCTAGGGCATCGCAAGTCATGAATCAATATAAAAGTTGATGTCTCTAAAGCTGACGTCAACTTATAAGCGGACAGACGGACTTATATACAAACAGACGGACGGGAAGAAAGAAAGAGCATAATGCAAAACTTACCAGGTCTTCTTGTTCCCTGAATTAAACCAAGCACTGACACAAGAAGAAGAAGAACAAAAAGTTTCTACATTTTGTTACTGTTTCTGTCTGAAAATAAAATTAAAGTTTTGTTTTCTATTACTTCTAACATATTAAGGAATTTTAATTTTCATTAATTATTGAAAGCGACGATTTCACTCTCATTAAACAAGAAGTGAATTTGAAGCCTCGTGTCTTTCTAAAACTTACTCCCAATCAAACAAACTCTCATATGACTCCGAGAGATGCACACCTAGAGAGAGAAAGGAAGTCTAGAAAAGGTTTTCACAAGTAGTTGCAATTGATTGTTGTTCATTTCCTTATAATTTATATATTTCTTCTAGGAAATACACCATTTATACCGCAACGGCCTTTGGCACATTGTATGCATAAATATTAGCGGTGAACAAAATTTCACTATATTGTAAAGGTATCGGAATGTATTGGTGCAAAAATTTATAAATGGGAGCACCTTTAAAATATTCATCGAGTTAGTGTCATGGTGTGATGGTTTGCACACTTTCACGCAGACGCCTATGTTCGTATTACCTTTACATATTTGATTTGCTTGGTCATAAAGATAATTAATATGAACATTGTGAATTTTTTTTCTGAATCCACGTGTCTATTAAGAAAGCTGAATAAATTCTCAACCAATCAGCGACATTACCAAATTATGGTAAACCTCGCTGGGAGTTTTACTTTGTGTACCGAAACCTTTACAAGACCATCATATTGCGCGAATCTCGCAGATTCGCGCTATTACTATTCCCAAAAGAAATGTTAAATAACTCCGACGAGAAATATTCGCTTTCCTCATAACAATGCGAAAATATTTTCATCTGACCATATTTCAGCCGAATCAAGTTCAACATTTCTTGTTCTGGTGGAGAAATTTGTTACGAACTAAGTTAGAGCTGATTGCAGTCGCAGACTACTGTGTGCTAGAAAGTAGACTCTCTTACTCCAGATTAAAAACGTGCACTGTCTTCAGTTGATTATTTGGATCTTAAATAAATTTCATTCACTCCCTGAGGAAGAACAGGTTTATTTTGTAAACAAAGCATAATCTATTAGTGAGAATCAGGCAAAGACACCAGTGTGATGTGCTTGGTTTTCTATATTCTTTTGGAAATTCAAAGAGGGCAATGTACAGTTGCATGGACCTTGCGTGTTTCTTCGGCAGAATGGAAATCATCATAGCTAACTGAGATGTTATTTCGTCTGGCAACTCAGCTGAGATCCCACTTTACATGACTTCGATATAAAGTTATGAAAAATATTAAAACTATTCTTCATTATCATGATTTGCAGCTTTAAATGATAACGTCGATTTATTTATTGTAAGTTTTCTATAGTTGACAAGGTGGCTTTGAGAGAGACATACAGACAGAGTGAGAGAGAAAGAGAGAGTGGGTGGGTTGCAGGTGGCATGGCTTTTAGATAGAGAAAAAGAGAGGGTTGGAGAGGGTGCGTGGGAGGATGGCTGACATTTCTTTTGCAATGTGATGGATTTGCTGAAATTAATGTTTAAGGTCTAAAATAATCGAGCCGAGAATTTTGATTTGGGAATACTCGGTATTTGTTGTCAAGAAACACAGCTTAAGACATGAGGGTTTTATAGATGCATTCAAATAATTAAATTACAGTTTCAATGTTGAAGATACAAATACGTATTACAAAATGTACATGCATCAGGTGAGAAAAAAAGTAGACTTACTATGGTGCCCTCTTTAGACCTACCTTGACTTCCCTACCAACGGTTCATCTGCGTGGTATCAGTGAGGTGAATTGCTCAGGCCGTGGGTTTTTATATACTATCCCCATCTGGCCAGCTGTGCTTCGTTACTGAACTTTTGATTCACTTGATGAACAAAATATGTCAGTAAAAGTGATTGGATTAATACACTGCCCGAAACAAAAGAGAAATGGCATGAGCAACATCTGGTAAACTACACAGACTCCGACGCACTGTTGATCATGAACTCAATACGTGATGCAAAATGTAGAAATAATACACACCTCCATGGGATATGACGACCACTATCTCAACTACACCATAGGTGTTACTACAACTTATATTGACATTGCTTAGACTATTAAAACTAGTACTATCAACAACAATTATTTATAATAATAATACATCTCAATGTATGACCTACAAAATGAAGAATAAAATTTAATGTGTAATCGGGTTAAAGAAAGATTTGCATAAGTATGAAGCATTGATCAGAGAGTGCCGTTGCATATTGTCTTAAAATTCACTAAATATTTAATTCAGTAGAGTTCGCTTGACAGCCTGTCCAGTAGCTGATATTCATAAATAATGTAGACAGTAGCAGATACATTATACATATTAAAAGAAATAAATTATTGTGTGTGTGTGCGTGTGTGTGTGTGTGTGTGATTTAGATTTTTAACGTAGCTTTAACAATTTTTCAGTCATATCACTACGATGTCTACAGTGTGACAGTTTATAGTGATTTCTAGCACTGGGGCATCATGCCGCAGACATGTAGCATAATGTCCCACCCAGTCACATTATCCTGACACCAGGCCGACCAGTCCTAACACTAACGTCTTAATGCTGAGCGTCAAGCGAGGCGGCCGTTAGTACCATTTTTTAAAGTCTTTGGTATGACTCGGCCGGGGTTCGAACCCGCGACCTCCCGCATCCGAGGCGGACGCTCTAACCACTAGGCCACCGGAGCGGTTAATAAATTATTGAAAAGCACAAGAGATCTTGATAAGCCCACCTGCCGCTTCGTTTTAAACAGTATTTCCTGGTACAATTAAACATTCTCCATTCTGAAGTCGTCAGAGATGATGCCAAAATGAAAACCATATGGAAAAAAAAATAAAATAAAATAATAATAATAATAATAATAATAATAATAATAATAATAATAATAATAATGAAAATAAAGAAAATATGCTTTTACGACTGAGATGATGAACATATTTATTAAACGGAAATACCAATAGTCTACTAGGTAGCAAAGCTAGCCACCTATATGGGTAGACAGGATGTTTCAAGGCAAGTATAAGAACTCATAACTGTGTAGATGACGGCTTTTTTTAAAACCATCAAGTTATTATCCATACACTATTTTTCAATATTATCAGCCAGGGAAATGGATCGTGTTTACACTGTGAGCATCACGTGCTGTGAAAGATAATATTCGGACGGGAATAATGCATGTGTATATTTTTTGTCAGATCAAGTGAATGATATTCTTATATTTTCCTTTCTTATACCTTTCCAAAATTATGAACCTTTTTCTCAAGTTTTTAACTTTTTTATGACTTTTTGTAGTAGGCAAGTGTGAGTGGCATTACATTTGAGCATTAAAGCTGCCCCTTGCACCCTTGTCGTTGACAGGTCATCATAAAGGGAGGTGACTTTCTAGCACGCCTGACATGTGCTAAAATGTATGCTACAGTCGCGTGGAAAGAAATTAATCCGGTTGTCAAGCGGCATGGTGGGAATGAAAAGAGATGAACGTTTAGGGTTCGAGAACACTTTTTTCTTCCTAGTGTTTTGTTCTCCTTCCTCTTATCAGTGGAAATTATTCTTCTTATTATTATTTAAGTAGCAACTAAACAACAACAATATTAAATATTCTCTTCCTCCTTTGATGAAATTTTTGATTCAATTAAACATATTTAGCCTAGATCTACAAATCAATCCAAAAACGCTGTGCTTCAGTGCTTACAAACAGCCTTACAATTGCATGGAGATTTCACCCAAGCGGTAGATTTGTGATCACCCTTTTAAAAACATTCGGGCTACATGAAAGTCACGTGAGCTACAGATCAAACATTTAAGGCATACAACATCCTACACGAGCGTATACTCCTCATCCCAAGGAATATAAATTCTGTCGATTTTCGCATGTTCTTGTTGTATTATCGACAATTCCTCGTTTCACTACTCCAGATAATAATGCTACTAATACCAACACTAATGGTAATACGACTATTGCCACTATTAGTACACACTGACAACTAGAAACCAATATATTACTCACATTACTCTACAACCTTTACCAAGGCTAACTATGACAATTATATTTCAAAATTAAATCCATTTCTTATCACAAGCAAGTAAATTAATGTATCCTATTTGAATATAAATGTTTTGATTCCACAAAA
>JAECUM010053017.1:0-19673 GCA_016617855.1 Megalonaias nervosa
ATATTCTTGCATTGCTGGAAGAGCCTCAAAATAAGCTATTCATTTCCACTGCAAGTTAGCATTTGCTATCATTGCCGGATTTCATTACATTATGATTTCTCAACATTATGTGATGAAAATAAGTCTTGAAGCACAAGTTGCTATGTTTTAAACATAGCAATGTATACTTCGAAACTTAAAAAACTTAGGAGATTAAAACTTTATCTGCTACATACAGTATAATGTTTCATACTATTTTGTTAAATTAGTGACTATTTCATTTGAATAATAGCTTTTTATTTTAATTGACACATTTCTTGCATGGATTGACAGTGAATAATGATAAGATGGGTTTAGAATCATTACAGACCTCATGGTACCAACAAAAAGTACCACCTCATAGGATGCATATCATTGTTGTCATATCTTGAGACATTTTCATTCTGATGGCGAGAGATTGGGATGAGAGGGAAAAGAAAACTTTATTAGGCCTAAATATGTAAATATAACATGCATAAGGGCAGATATCTTTCCCAAATGGTAAAAATAAATCAGTTAATTTTCTGATATTGCCACAGTTTTATCCACTTTTATTGCCAGAGTAGTGGTATGAATTTTTCTTTCACATACATTTCAGTATCTCATTATGAAGTGTTATGAATATGTAATTTAATTACTTGTATGTTAGTTTTAAAAATTCTTTTTTAATTTTAATTTTGTTTCATTACATTTTATTGTAATGATAATTTTCATTGGATTTGAGTATCTTTTCGGAAAATTGGCTTTACCCAATTAGATTATAACGTTACTTCAGCACTATTTTTAGCTCATAGATCTTGTAAACATCAAGATAAAACGATTGACTATTACCAAGGTCATTTTCGGCCCACGTGTTAGCTGAGTTGTAAACAGCCTTTCTTTTTTAATTTATTTTCCAGTGTGAGAATTTGATTCTTAGATAGGGCTATTCTAGCTACATGATAAATGGCATTTTTTTTATTGCGCTGTTCAAATTAGAAATCATATAGCCCATCATGTGAGCCACCATGTGATCTAAAATCGAGGCTTAAAACAGCCATTTTCTACTAGATCTAGTCAGAGTCGTATCTTTACACCTTGAGGATACAAGGTGTTTCAATTATTGACGTCAGATTGTTTTGAAGTTCATCTGTTTTTTGGGATTTAATAATTCATATTCTCTAGAAAACAAAAAAGTACTTTTCTTTATGAAAATTCTGGGACAAAGACGTTTAGTGGAAATTTATTCTGGAATTCTAAATGGAAACATTATAAACTGTGTTTCAGTGAGGAATTGTTGCCATTAGTACAACAACCTCATCTGACATCATCGCCTTCCATATTGGAATTTCATCGAGATTCAAACCTGGATTCAATTAGAACTATTTAGTAATAGGACTTATATTTTACAATTTTAGGATTTTTTAATTTCTGGACTATATTCACAAACCGTAAGTCCTATTTCCTATTTTTACATTGTTTTCTAGGGACATAAATCATTTTTGTTAAATTTACAAAGCTTGTTGGCTTCACTCTTTCCTTTTGTTACTTTTGTACGAGCCTACACGTAAGAAAAGAAAAATGGGGTTCTCCTCTTGGGATATATGAATTTTGGCTAAAACATTTCAGAAAATTGTTTTTTGAAAATTAAATTCTCCATGTTTTTAAATCCGAAGTACTATTTTACATTTTGTTTGAAATCTTTAGTGAAAACAACAGGCTTTCATTCACAATGTCATCAAAGGGGGACACTTTTCTTTCTAGTCCTACTCAGGAGCAGTTGGATAGTCTGAAAAAAGACGAGTTGCTTGAACTTGCCAGAAAATATGATCTTTCTGAAGCAAAATCTTCCTTAACGAAAAAAGAAATTGAAAATATTTTGATTCAGGATTTGGTAGAGAAGAATGTTCTTGATAAAAGTGTTTTGGCTTCAGTCACTAAGTCGGTATCAAACTCTGGCATAAAAATAAAGGAATTGAAAATGAAATACAAGATGGAATTGGAGTTAAGGAAGCTCAAGCTTCAGAAAGAGGAGAAGCAGTTGCAGTTACAATTTGAGAAAGAGGAGAGAGAGACAGGAAAGAGAGAATGATAAACAAATGAAATTACAATTTGAGAAAGAGGAGACAGAGAGACAGGAGAGGGAAAAGGATAAACAAATGCAAATGGAGTTACAGAAAGAACAAATACAATTACAAAAAGAACAAAAGCACGTATATATGCAAAAAGAGAAGGATGAAAAGGAATTTCAAATTAAAATGGAAGAAATGGAGTTAGCAAGTGAAAAGCACGATTCCACTTCACATACAAATTCAAGTTTTGACATTGCAAGAAATATCAGGTTAGTGCTCCCTTTTAGAGAAAAAGAAGTAGACAAATATTTTCCTCGTTTTGAAAAAGTTGTGGAAAATTTCAAATGGCCAAGGGAGTATTGGGCTCAGCTACCACAATGTGTACTAATTGGTAAAGCTAGTGATATTTACCATTCAATGTCAGTACAGCAAAGTTCTGACTATGATTTGGTTAAGGAATGCATCTTAAAGGGTTATGTGTTAGTCCCTGAGGCTTATTGGCAAAAATTCAGAAACTATAAAAAAGAAGCTGGACAAACTTATGTTGAATTTGCAAGAGAAAAAGAGCAGTTACATATTTAAGAGATGGTGCTTAGCCAAGAAAGTTGAACATGATTATGAAAGTCTCGAACAACTTGTATTACTTGAAGAGTTCAAGAACTGTGTTTCTAATGACATTAAGAATCATCTTAAGAGCATAAGATTGAAACCTTGGAAAATGCTGCTCTTGCTGCTGATGAGTATTCCTTAACTCATAAGGTTCCTGTTGTAGGCAAATCTCTCACTCAGTAGTTTACTGGTAGAAAGGTATTTCAGCCTAATACGACTCCTTCTAAAACTCAATCTGGCACAACTTCTAAAAATCAAGCTTCTGATAAACTTGATTCAAAATCCTTGTCTATTCCTACGTGTACCTATTGAAAGAAAATAGGACACATCATTTCTGATTGCTTCAAATTAAAATATAGACATCAGAATCAAGATGGATCTATCCCAAATGCTCTTATTTCTAAGAGGTCAAGGTCACAGTCATGTATTGAAAGCAATACTTTTGTTGGGTCTAATAAACCCCAGTCTGATTTTTTTTATGGAGAATTATGAACCATTCATGTTGAAGGGTTCTATATCACTCTTGGGTGATTTGGCCAATCCTATCCCTATTAAAATTTTAAAGGATACAGGAGCTTCTCAGAGTTTTGTATTATCAGGTACTTTGTCTTTCTCTGAAAAGTCCTGTTCTAATGAGAGTGTTCTCATTCAGGTAGTAGAGTGCGGCTTTGTTACTGTTCCTCTGGTACTAACAGCTGCCTCGCTTGGCGCTCAGCATTAAGAGGTTAGTGTTAGGACTGGTCGGCCTGGTGTCAGGATAATGTGACTGGGTGTGACATCATGCTACATCATGCTACATGTCTGCGGCATGATGCCCCAGTGCTAGACATCACTATAAACTGCCACACTGCAGACATCGTAGTGATATGACTGAAAAATTGTTAAAGCTACGTTAAAAATCATAATCACATCACATCACATCACATCACATTCCTGTTCCTCTCCATTCTGTAAATTTGTCATCAGACTTAGTTTCAGGACCTGTGACAGTCAGTATAGTGTATACTTTACCCATTGAGGGCATTCATTTGTTCCTAGGCAACGACCTAGCTGGAGACAAGGTTGTGGTTAATCCACTTGTAACTGACAAGCCTTCTTTGGATCAAAAAGTTGATCCTTTTGAAAAAGACTACCCTGATTTATACTCAGCTTGTGCAGCTACCAGTGCTATGGCATAAAAAGCTCTTGAGAATGATTTTGATAAGGAAAGTATTCCTTTAGCTGACACATGTATTGGTCAGGCTTTTGATGAGATCACTTTCGCTCCTAATTTGGATCAAACAAAAGTTATTGGTCACAGTGATCCTGTTTCAAATATTCATTCTCTTTTATCTAATCAGGGTGACAAATGACAATCACTTGTCGTCGAACAGGAAAAAGATCCTGAGATCTCCAGTTGGTTTCAGAAGGCCATTAGTGAAACTGAAGCCACTGAAGTACCTGTCTGTTATTTCATTAAAAACAGAATTCTTATGAGAAAATGGAGACCTCCCGAGGTACCTACTAATGATGAATGGTCAGTGAACTATCAATCTTACAGACTGGAAATACTAAGTTTGTCCTATGAAACTCCTCTGGCTGGTCACATAGGGATAAATAAAACTTATCATAAGATCTTGACTCACATTTATTGGCCAAAAATCAAAAGTTATGTTTGTAAATTTTGTAGATCTTGTCATTCTTGTCAAATGGTAGGAAAACCCAATCAGAAGATACCTGAGGCTCATCTGCAACCTATTCCTGCATTTGACGAACCATTTAGCAGAATTATGGTAGACTGTTTTGGTCCCTTACCTAAGACCAAGTCAGGTAACCAATATTTGTTGACCATTATGTGTACATCAACAAGATTCCCAGAGGCAATTCCTTTGAGGAATATTAAAACCAAAACTATAGTAAAAGCTTTGATAAAGTTTTTTACTCAATTTGACCTTCCTAAATCTGTCCAGTCGGATCAGTGGTCAAATTTTATGTTTGGAATTTTCCAGCAAGCTATGCTCAAATTAGGCATTCAACAATTTAAATCTTCTGCCTATCACACTGAGAGCCAAGGGGCCTTAGAAAGATTTGATCAGACTTTGAAGAATATGATTCAGTCATATTGATACGAGTAAAGATTGGGATGAAGGCATTCATTTACTTTTGTTTGCTATTAGGGAGTCCATTCAAGAATCTTTAGGATTCAGTCCCTTTGAACTAGTTTTCGGACATACTGTGCATGGACCATTGAAGTTGTTGAAAGAGAAACTTCTTTCTAATGAAGATACTGAGCTTAATCTTCTTGATTATGTTTCTGATTTTAAGTACAAGTTGTCAAAGGCTTGTGAGGTCGCAAGAGCAAATCTGCACTTTACTCAGTCCAGAACGAATTCAAGATATGATAAAAACTCAAGGGATAGGAGTTTTCAGTCTGGTGATAGAGTTCCAGCTCTCTTGCCCATTCCACAAAATCCCCTTCCGGATAAGTATTATGGTTCATACACAGTTGAAAAGAAAGTAAATGATTTAAATTACATCAAAAGTACTCCTGGGAGGCGAAAACAAAAACAACTTTGCCACATTAACATGTTAAAGGAATATGTTGAAAGAGATAGCCAAGTAAATCATGCAATTAATTTAGTTGTACCTGTCCCACAAGCTGATGATTTAAGTGAAGAAATTCAATCGGACTCTGTTGATCTTGGGACAACAAATCTTTGGAATTCGGAAATTATGAAAAATCTGGACCCGAAACTTTTATGTTTGCAACAGCAAGAAAGGAATGAACTTAAACAGTTATTATTCAGATATGAGCACTTGTTTCCAGGTATTCCTATGAGGACAAACAAAATGTTTCGTGACAATAAAATTGTAGATTCAAAACCTGTGAAACAACACCCATACAGGATGAACCCTCTCAAACAGGAATACTTGAAAAAGGAAATTCAGTATTTGCTGGAGAATGATTTCATAGAGCCCAGTAAAAGTGATTGGAGTTCACCATGTATACTTGTTCCGAAACCAGATAAAACTTTCCGTATGTGCACTGATTACAGGAAAGTGAATAGTGCAACAAAAGCAGATTCATTTCCATTACCAAGGATTGATGACTGTATTGATAAAATTGGAAATGCCAAGTATGTCACCAAATTTGACCTTCTGAAAGGATTTTGGCAAATTCCACTAATGGAAAGAGCAAAAGAAATTTTGGCATTTGTGACTCCAGATGGACTCTATCAATATAAAGTAATGCCGTTTGGGATGAAGGGTTCCCCAAGTACCTTTCAACGCTTGATGAATATGATTACCTCTGGTCTAGATAATTGTGATGCTTACATTGATGACGTCATCATCTACAATGACACCTGGAAAGAACATCTAGCCACAGTTCAGAAATTCTTTGAAAGACTCACTGATGAAAAATTTGACAATCAATTTATCTAAAAGTGAATTCTGCCATGCTTGTGCAACTTTTCTAGGACATATTGTGGGACATGGTCAAGTTAAACCTATAGATGCTAAGGTCAAGGCTATCTGATTTCCCTGTGCCTGTCAGTAAAAAGCAACTGATGCAATTTTTGGGTATGGCTGGATACTATCGAAAGTTTTGTTCCAATTTGTCTAATATTGCTGAACCCTGACAAACTTGTTAAGTAAGAAAAACAAGTTTCTTTGGACTGAAAAATGTCAGGAGGATTGTAATAGGTTAAAAGCCATACTCAAAAGTGCGCTGGTTCTAACAGCTCCAAATTTCAATCAATCTTTTAAATTATCTGTGGATGCAAGTGATGTTGGGGTTGGAGCAGTATTGATTCAAGAAGATAGAAATGGTGTTGATCATCCATTGTGCTATTTCTCTAAGAAATTAAATAAGCACCAAAGAAATTACTCAACAATCGAGAAGGAATGTTTGGCTTTAATATTGGCATTACAGCATTTTGAAGTTCACATTAGTTCAGCCCCTTCTCCTATTGTTATGTTTAGTGATCACAACCCCCATACTTTCATTGACAAGATGAAAAATAAAAATGAAAGATTATTAAGGTGGAGTTTGTTTTTGCAAGAATATAATCTTGACATCAGGCACATCAAAGGAAAAGACAATTTAATTGCAGATGCACTTTTCCATGTATAGAAATATTATTTCATGTACACTTTCTATAATTTATAAGAATTTTGTTAGGTAATTTATTTTACCTCATGTATAATTTACATATGGTAAAAAGAAAGCTTTATTACATAAATCTTTCTTTTTCTTTATGGGGGGAAGTGTTATGAATATGTAATTTAATTACTTGTATGTTAGTTTTAAATTCTTTTTTTATTTTAATTTTGTTTCGTTACATTTTATTGTAATGATAATTTTCATTGGATTTGAGTTTCTTTTCGGAAAATTGGCTTGACCCAATTAGATTATAACTTTACTTCGGCACTGTTTTTAGCTCATAGATCTTGTAAACATCAAGATAAAATGATTGACTATTACCAAGGTCATTTTCGGCCCACGTGTTAGCTGAGTTGTAAACAGCCTTTCTTTTTTAATTTATTTCCAGTGTGAGAATTTGATTCTTAGATAGGGCTATTCTAGCTACGTGATAAATGGCATTTTTTTTATTGCGCTGTTCAAATTAGAAATCATGTAGCCCATCATGTGAGCCACCATGTGATCTAAAATCGAGGCTTAAAACAGCCATTTTCTACTAGATCAAGTCAGAGTCGTATCTTTACACCTTGAGGGTACAAGGTGTTTCAATTGTTGATGTCAGGTTGTTTTGAAGTTCATCTGTTTTTTGGGATTTAATAATTCATATTCTCTAGAAAACAAAAATTAGTACAACGACCTCATCTGACGTCATCGCCTTCCATATTGGAATTTCATCGAGATTCGAACTTGGATTCAGTTAGAAGTGTTTAGTGATAGGAATTATATTTTTTAATTTTAGGATTAATTTTTGGATTATATTCACAAACCGTAAATCCTATTTCCTATTTTTACATTGTTTTCTAGGGACATAAATCATTTTTGTTAAATTTACAAAGCTTGTTGGCTTCACTCTTTTCTTTTGTTACTTTTGTATGAGCCTACATGTAACAGAAGTATGTAATATAAGTTTGATATAGTAATTAATAACAAGTGAGACAGTATTTGATAAATATGAAATAGTCCTTTCTTGAAATTGTTTACGTGAAAACTAAATTTTCATAAATACATTTGATACACAAAAATTATTTTCTATAATTTTCACTGCCTAGTTTTGAATGTACAATACCTATCACCTGTTTGACTTGAATTGTCTCTCTAAATCTTTTGTTTTTAAAACTTCCTGCCTCAATCCCTTTTGTTCAGACAAGCACCGTAAGATGGAGTATAAAGTGTTATGATGTCCATCCATCTGTTTTTTTGTAATGGTAACTTGAGATTTAAACAGTCTACAATCACCCAGCTTTGTAGATGGCTGGTAGCTTAAGTAAGGAAGAACCTGATTGCAGTCTAAAACTAAAGAAGATATGGTTTATGCAAAATACCTGGAGTTCACTGCCATCTACAATTACCAAACTTTGTGGATGGCTTGAACTTGGGATTGGGAAGTATCTTATCAATTTTTAAGTCAAAAGTCAAATATTAGAGTAACTAAAAACAAGAAATGATTATAAATGGCATCATTTAACCATCTCTAAGTTCACCAAACTTTGTGGATAGTTTGCCCCTGGGGGTCAAAGAACCCCTTTCATTTGCGAAGTACAATGATCAAAGATCAGAATCATTAACTGAAAGAAGAAAATTGGTTTCTGCACAATAACTTGATATTCCACCATATGCAGTTACCAAACTTTATGGATAGCTTGAACTTTGGATGAGAAAGAACTCTATTGATTTCAGGGCAAAAGGTAAAATGTCATGGTCATAGTCACATAAAAAAGAAAAATTATTTCTATCTAATTAACTTGAGTGCTCCCCCATTTAGAGTTACCAAATTTTGTTAATGGCTGTTACTTCAGATAAAGAAGAAACCTAAAATTTTAGGTGTTAAAAGCTCAGAGCTCATCATTATGACTGAAAGAAGAAAAATGGTTTGCAATAACTGCATTTATCATCATCTCAAGTTACCTGACTTTGTAGATAGCACGCACAAATATACATGATAAAACTTATTTAAATTTTTAGGAAGCTAATACCTTCCAAATTAAAGTAAATATTTTCTCATACAAGATAAAAGGTAAATGGTGCAAGATAACCTTATTCTCTTAAGCGTTTTAAAAACAAAAGGATTAAAAATAAAAATTCTTAAAATATATGACCAAAATTTTTTATGTCAAATGCATTCTTTGGTCAAGGTCACAGGGGTTGGTAGAGTATATGTATGTGTGTGTGTGTGTGTAGTAGTAGTAGTAGTAGGGTTTATTGGCACATCATCACAGTAATGGCTATATGGTACCAATTAGAAGTTATGGTAAAAGAATTGGACTGATGAAAGGGAAATGATTATACGCAATAAATTGTGTGTATATCAGGTGCCTTGACCAAACTTTGTAAATTACTTGCATTTGAGATGAGAATAAATGACTTGCATCTGAGATGAGAAATTATTGACCTATTGATTTTGGCATTGATTAAAGTTTAATGTCTCAGTGAATCCAAGAGAAAAGATGTTCTCCATATGATATGCTGACTTTTTATCATCTGCTTTGATTAAATTTTGTGAATGTTTTGTTCCTGAAGCAGAGATGACACCTGTTTTTTTTACAGTCAATAAGTCAAAGGTCAAGGTCATATGGGCTGAAAGAAGGAAAAATAATTTCCAGAAAACTACTTTTTCCACAAAACTACTTAAGTGTCTATATTACATGCCATACTGATTTTGGTCTCCATAAAATAACTCAAGTCATATGCTACACAATATGACTAGACTTTATGGACAAGTCTGCACACTTGGTGAAAGGATGAAGTTTGTTGATTTTGTTGTCAAATGTCAAGATCTTTGTGACTGTAATTCACAAAAGTTTGTGGCTGGCTTGCATATTGGATAAAACAAAGTCTTGCTATGGGGCTCAAAAAGTCAAAGGTGAAGCTCACGAAGAATTAAAGAAGAAAACTGACTTGTTATTTATAACTTCAATTCTAAAGCATATATCTTGACGAGAGGGATTTTACTTGTGGTATGTTAGACATCTATCAATTTGGGGTCAAAAGGTCCAAAGTTAAGGCCATTTTGACTTTAATAAAATCTGTTTTGCAGAATAACTTTTGTCTTTGAGTAAGTTCTGTCAACAAACTTTGTGGTTGGTATGCACTTAAGATAATAAAGCAATCTACAGATTATGGGATACATATATCAGAGGTCATGGTCATGGTATACATAATATGAAAATAATGGTTTCTGCAGATTAGCTTTATTTCTGGACTGCATACTTTCACCAAAGGTTCATGTCATTGTGACTACTGATCAATAATCCACAGTCAACCATTGTATACTAGTGTCTGTTGGTATGTGTATTTAAATTGTATTGTTTGTTAATTTTGTCTCCATGATTATGTATTATATATAATTGTATTAAGTACTTGACTTTGTCCAAAATCAAGTTCATTTATTTTGTAAACAACATATTAAATAGTTAATATTTCTCTGTGAGTGTCGATTAAATATTCAGACATTATCAATGGAGATAAACATGTTTATGTGGCTCTAGGTCTATGATATTTGAATTCCCCAATGAAAAACCTGGTCTACCTGATGTCTACCATGTTCTATATTACAAAGTAAAAGATTTTATCTTGTTGACAGCTTAGAATTTTCTAGAAATTGGCTTTTGTCCCTCATCTTGTTTCAGTTTTTGTGTCTTAACTTTTTATATAATATTGCTTACTTCAGAAATTACTAATTCTTGCTTTAACATCTTTAGCAGAATCATTCTTATTATTATGTTCAGTATTTGATTTGGGAGGAATGTATTTATTCAAATTGTTATTTACTTAGTTTAAGACCATAGAGTTGTAATACTACATAATGTACTGATAAGAACTGGACATATGTATAATGTACTGTTCAAGGTACTCAAGTTTATTTTTTTTAAAATTCCACATAATACGCCTGTCCTCAACATTTTACAAAATCAGTGGGTATGACCCATGATTTGTCATCATACAGTATGGTATGACAGTATCATAATGGAGCTAGGGGATAATTTCCCAGTCATAGTTTTTACTCTTACAGAGTTGTGGATTATTATTGGTTTGTTAGTGTATCTGATGATAAAGTCATGTGAACTATGGGTAGTGTCCTGAAAAGCAATACCTGTTGTGCATTGTGCAGCCATCAATACATTCACATTAGCTTTATTTCAACACCACCAACCCTATCGATGACGGAAACTTGTTTTCATCAAAGCCTTTCACATTTATATAAATGTTGTGGACCCTCTTTCAGAAATGGCAATTAGTATCAAGGTAGGAAACAAATGAAACTATTCCTCAAAACACGAGTTGAAAGCCTTTGCCCAAATGTGACACACCATTCTGTACTTATCTAGATAAATGTTGTTGCCTTTAAGTAAATATCAGCCAGTTCAGCATGCACTCTGAGGCTTTCTAGGGCATATTCTTTTAAGAGGATGAGTATGTGAATTCAACAAAAATATAGTTCTTTCAGATTTTCTACAGAAATATATACTGAAATAATTAAATGTAGATCCATTCAAGTGATTAAAGATTATTCTTTGCATACCATTAATTGTCATGTACTGTCAACCCAGTCTTGAGAGACTATGGCATCTGCCAGTACATCATGGTCTCTTAAGACAGGTGGTCTCTCACTGTAGATTATTTCACTATACAACTGATTAATTTTGTTCATATAGAATCTGGTCTAATAAGACAAGTGTTCTGTCATAACAGTAGTTTCTCAAATCAGGTTTACTGCATCATTAATCTGTATTTATTATCATGACCTGAACTGTAGAAGCTGGACTTGGTATAGTGCTTACTTAAGTCATTTAAAGAATCATTACATTTTTATCTGGTCATTTGCTGAAAAGATTGAAAGTAAACCACAGGAAGATCAAGAGAATGTTCAAACCCAGAGGATTTTTGTCAAAAATATCAAAGTTTTGAAAGAGCTGGATCTGCAAATGTTGTATATTAAATTATTTATATTTGGCCTGATCGGTCACCTTATACAGGGGTCAAGCTAGACTTAAATTTTAGGGAGAAGTGACTTCTCCTTTTGGTCAGAACAGGGAGAAGTGGGAGCTAAACAGGGAGAAGTGAGACCAAAGCAAGAAACGCGAGATAGATAGATAGATAGATAGATAGCTGCATTATCTTATTTTAATGATGTGCTCTATTTCTCAGTATGCTTTTAACAGTTTTAAGCAATGCCTTATTTTCAAGTTGAAAAATATGTGTTATTTGTTAGTATCAACATATTTTGTACACATATAAAAATTATTATATTCATACCCATTCTATTCATACTTGTAGGATATGTGTGTTTGAATTCAAGTAAATGCAGTGTGTTTTGGCCATATGACTTAAAAAGCACATCAGAAGCTATACATTGTAATTAATTTTAACTGATAGCAGTAACAAGATTAGAGTCTTGTAACTGCAAGTTGGTAAAAATGCTTAATAAACTGCCACTTAATTATTTTATTTTTTACAAGTTTTGTGTAAATTTGCAGTCAAAAAGATTTTTAGCATTCTTTGAAACAACCCCTAATACATGTACATAGGAATAAATGCACAAGTGACTTCAAACCATACTCTTCGTCCTGATTTCATTGTACCCGATAAAACATTACAGTAACTGTTCATAGACAACACACTGAAGCACTAAAGTCGATATATAACTAAACTGGACCCTTTTTTCCCCAACCGAAAATCCAAGAATTCGTATTGCACAGTGCGAGTGCATCTATTTTTAGAAAGAGGGCTTTTCTTAATATAACTACTCACTTTCTTGCTTCGTTACAAAAATTCATAGTTTCTGACCTACATTATTAAATATTTAGGCAAAATCTCCTATCACATAATATTTAAACTTTGTATTCATTATATGATATATTTTCCTGGACCTATTTGCCCAATTATATACGAATACAGACAGTTTAATGAAGTGGTATATCATATACGCAGCGATGTCCGCCATTACAAGTTCATTTACGGTTTCAAACTTATTTTATACAGAAAATACGCAAATACGGCCGTTAAAATCTCCATTTATTAAAAAAAGAAATAAATTAGAAAACGCTCTTCACCGATCATATTTTTAAAAGCAAATTACTATTTGCATATTGATGTTTGAGGTCGTGGGTTCGATCCCCGGTCGAGTCATACCAAAGACTTACAAAAATGGTACTAACAGCTGCCTCGCTTGGCGCTCAGCATTAAGAGGTTAGTGTTAGGACTGGTCGGCCTGGTGTCAGGATAATGTGACTGGGTGGACATCATGCTACATGTCTGCGGCATGATGCCCCAGTGCTAGACATCACTATAAACTGCCACACTGCAGACATCGTAGCGATATGACTGAAAAATTGTTAAAGCTACGTTAAAAATCATAATCACATCACATCACATATTGATGTTTAAATTTCGAAACAGAATTTGGTATATTTTCATCATAGCACAGTGTGCCCATCTTCATGAAATCAAGCAGTGATATCTTGCGCCGCAAAGGGTTAATGGTCAGTTAGCTATTAAAACTTGCATGTGAATGTGCAAGAATTTCTTTGTCGCCGTAAGCTGATTGGTATCAACACCACGTAAATACATTTGGCCTTGGGTTACAACAGTGCCAGAACTTACTGGCTACAGCGAGGGGGCATCTCAAAGTCGTAATCTACAGTCATTGTACGTCCGAAAAATCACAGAGCGAAGTCGTTTTCGCTTTCCTAACAGAAGAAGGCGAAGTTTACGTTTCTCAGGCGACTTTTTCGCCCACTTCGCCTGGTAGCGTGACCCCTGTTATTATATTACAATTCATATATAGCTGATGAAGAAATTAGCTGTATGCCCATTGGAAACTCTTTTATGTGATAGTTGATTGAAGGATGCCACCATTGGCTATGGGTTAATTATGTTTATGAATGATCATGATTGTGCAGAGAGCATATTTAATGCACTAATAAGTTATTAGACCTTATTGGCAGTTTATATAACTTAAGGAAAGAAATAATTAAAAGTTTTAATAACTGTTTGTGTTTTTGCAAATTAAGTTGTACAGAGTGTGTTGGAGAAACAAAAGAGCGAACCATTCCAGTTGGAGCAACTGAAGCTGACAGTTGAGGAGTATGTCCCTCCGCCACCAGATCCACTCAGACTTTTTCTGACAAATCTCAGCCCCAAAGTAACAGAGCAATTATTGTTTCTCTATCTGGAGTCCCGCTGTAATGCAGCACCAGCTAAGATTCTCTTTGGAAGAGTACCAGGAACAGCTTTAGTTACCTTTTCTGAGCCACCAGGTATGCAAATTTTGAATATAAAGCTACTTGAAATATCAGTATGTCAGCTGTTGCTGGGAGTATATTTATTTAAGCATAGAAAACTTTCATATATTTGCAAAAGATGCCCCAAAGTATTCAAATACCATTTTATTTTTTCTTGTGTAGAAAAGTGTCTGTCCATTTATGTCATAATTACAGGACTTCTGCTATGATCCCTGCATTTGGGTCAACATTGACTTCAAGATTCATGGTCATCATTGTGGGAAATACAAAGTTTCATTTGAATTCTTACCTTGTTGTTACAAAGCACAGGAGAATTTCTATGATGACCTCAGTGTTTGGGTCAGCCTTGGGGGATGTGGACAGCAGCTCAATGTTAGTAGCACAGGAGAGCTTATACTTTGACCCCATCATTGGGGTCAGCATTGGCACTGGGGGACATAATAGGGTAACATTTGTGATTAAGTTTTGATTGAGGTGCATGTGAAAGAAATTTAACTTTTGTGTATTCATTAGAATATGTGTGCCTCATCTAATATCCTTTTATCCAGTTTTACTGTTTTGTTTCCAATTAATTGAAGTGTGAAGTTTGTTGTCTGCTCATTGTAGACAGCAGATTTTAGTTTGTGAGTAAAGTTTTCTTTATTGCTTGTAGGAGTAAAATACGTATTTCAGTTTCTTTTCTGTGTGTTAAATAGCATGTGTTGGACCTTATTTAGTAACTTGTTTTACCCAATCTTCTTGCAATTTATGGGAAAGGTTTCAGATTTATGCTTGGAATTTACTCTTAGACAAAAGGTTAAAGTTTTTGTTTAAAGTTAAGTGTACAACTTGTAGCAAGGTAGCTATACATTTAAATTTCACTCCTTTATGTTCAATAATATTCACCAGACCTATTCATAATAATTTATTTACCCAATTTTACTGAAGTGTTTTGCAATTTATCATGGAATGTTTCGGGTTAAAATTTGTGTTTTAGGTTTTGTTTATTGCTTCTTGGAAGGAACTAAATGTATGTATTTCAGTTTCACTTTTGTATGCTAAATAGTATGTGCTTGACCTTATTTAATACTTTTTAGTTTATATGATGCCCTGATGCCTGCCATCTTCAGTGCAGAATATAGCTGACATGTTTAACCAGTTCTTTTACTAATATAGAAAGTATATATTTAGACAGTGAACAAAATGGTTGTAACTCTGACCTGAACTCCTTCTTAACTTTTGTAAAGGCTAGAGTTCCTGATGATTTACAATTACCCTTGATATTGAGTGAATGTGACATTCTCTACACTCTTAGCAAAATCAAGATTCATGGTCATCATTGTGGGAATACCAAGTTTCATTGGAATTCTTACCTTGTTGTTACAAAGCACATGAGAATTTCTATGATGACCTCAGTGTTTGGGTCAGCCTTGGGGGATGTGGACAGCAGCTCAGTGTTAGTAGTACAGGAGAGCTTATGCTTCAACCCCAACATTGGGGTCAGCATTGGCATTGGGGGACATAGTAGGGTAACATTTGTGTTTAAGTTTTGATTGAGGTGCATGCGAAAGAAATTTAACTTTTGAATATTCATTAGAATATGTGTGGCTTCATCTAATACCCTTTTATCCAGTTTTACTGATTCAATTACAGATAATGAATTAAAGTGTGAAGTTTATTGTATGCTCATTGTAGACAGCAGATTTTAGTTTGTGAGTAAAGTTTTCTTTATTGCTTGTAGGAGTAAAATATGCATTTCAGTTTCTTTTCTGTGTGTTAAATAGCATGTGTTGGAGCTAAATATGCATTTCAGTTTCTCTTCTGTGTGTTCAATAGCATGTGTTGGAGTAAAATATGTATTTCAATATCTTTTCTGTATGTTAGCATGTGTTAGACCTTATTCAGTAACTTGTTTTACCCAATCTTCTTGCAATTTATGGGAAAGGTTTCAGATTTATGCTTGGAATTTACTCTTAGACAAAAGGTTAAAGTTTTTGTTTAAAGTTAAGTGTACAACTTGTAGCAAGGTAGCTATACATTTAAATTTCACTCCTTTATATATATAATTAATATTCACCAGACCTATTCATGATAATTTATTTACCCTATTAAGTTTTTTGCAATTTATCATGAAATATTTTGGGTTAAAATTTGTGTTTTAGGTTTTGTTCATTGCTTCTTGGATGGAACTACTTGTGTGTATTTCAGTTTCACTTTTGTATGCTAAATAGTATGTGCTTGACCTTATTTAATACTTTTTAGTTTATATGATGCCCTGATGCCTGCCATCTTCAGTGCAGAATATAAGTGACATGTTTAACCAGCTCTTTACCAATATATAAAGTATATATTTAGACAGTGAACAAAATGGTTGTAACCCTGACTTGAACTCTTCCTTAACTTTTGTAAAGGCTAGAGTTCCTGATGATTTACAATTTACCCTTGATATTGAGTGAATGTGACATTCTCTAAACTCTTAGCAAAATCAACACAAAAACAACATTTGGAACAGATGAGGTGGGACAAAATTTCTACAGTTATCAGCATCAGGGATAGCACAGTCTGCTATCTACTTGATAAACCGCAGTATTAGTTCAGGTGTCTTTCTCAATAAACTAACGTCTGCTAAAATTACTTCTACTTTTAAAAAAGGATGTAGAAGTGATCCTGGAAATTGCAGACATATTTCTATACTTTCAGCTATATCAACAATTTTTAAGAATAATTCTGGCAAAACAGGTTTATAACCATTTTAATATCTTTTCTCTTTTCCACAAAGAGCAGTCAGGCTTCCACAAAGAACATTCATATCAAATAGCTCTCATAATTAACTGATCAATGGCTGGGAGAAATTGATAATAGCAACCTAACTGACATAATATTTCAAGATTTTAAGAAAGCCTTTGATCTAGTTTTGCATAATATTCTCCTATGTAAACTACATTGTTATATGTTTCATGACCATGCAAAAAATTGGTTTAATTCATATTTATGTGATAGGAAGCAACAAGTCTCTGGGAAATTTTCACTCCATCCAATGTTATGTAAGGCATGGTGTTTCACAAGGCTCTGTGCTGGGTCCAAACCTCTTTCACTTATTTATCAATGATCTCCTACTCTATACACAACATGCAACAGTTTTTTCATCAGGTAGCAATGGTTATAACCTGGAATGCAAACTTAGTTCAGACCTTACATCAATTGTGGAGTGGTTAAAACAAAATAAGATGGTAGTAAGTGAATCTGAGACAAAATGTATGCTTATGGAAACATAAAAAAACATTATGAAGTTAAAGAAGAAAGATATATTGCTGTACATTAATAACAAGGAAGTTGAAAATATAAATCTAAGCAATAAGAAGCTATTAGGAGTAATTTTTGGACAGAAGTCTTAAGTGGGAAAAACAAATAAACAATGTCTGTATGTCCTTCACATCTAAAATTTCATTGCTTAGTAGAATAAAAAGTACCTGACAATGGACTCCAGAAATCTTTACTCTAATTCTTATATCTTCCAGTGGTTGACTACTGTTCAATGATCCCAACTAGACTAAATTCACAAGCTTCAAAAACAAGCAGCTCAGCTGATTCTTGATGTCTGGATTGATACATAATGATCAGATTTGTTCACAGAATTAAAATGGTTAAGAATAGATGAGAGAATACATTTTCTAAAAGCAGTTCTGGTTTTTAAACATATCAAAGGAGATGTTTCAGAGTACATGACTAAGTTATTGTACAAAATGTCTTTTCCCTATAATCTAAAATCGAATTTTAACAACAATTTAGAATTACCAAAACCTGGCATTGAACAGTTCAAAAAGGAAGTCTACAGTATTCAGGGGCTAAAATATGGAAATCACTTCCTGCCCACAGTTGATCTGCTGATTCAGTTAAATCCTTTAAAAAATAATGTACATGCAGTATTTCAAACCTAAATATTAACGAATAAACTGGAAAAAAAAATACATTGAAGTTTAAGTTCTGGGATTTATCGCAGTATTACTGTTACAATTTATCACTTGCTTGATTTGTATCATATGTATTAGCATTTTTTTTAAAAGTATGTATCAAATGTCATATATATATACTCAGTGTATGAACACCTCTCTACTTTTGTACCTAATGTTGTTTGATGAAAAAGTATACTACTGATGTAAACTTTACTGCTGTGACAGTTTGCAGAATAGACATTTTACATTACATTAATAATAAAGCAGTTGAAAATGTAAATTGTGAGAAGCTATTAGGAGTAATTTTTGAAACAAGCCTTAAGTGGGAAAAACAAGTAGACAATGTGTGTAGGTCACAAGTCCATCTAAAATTTCATTGCTTAGTTGAAAAGGAGGGAACTCGCTACTCATATTTAATCTGCTGATTCAGTTAAATCCATTTTAAAAAAATGTACATGCATTATTTCAAAACTACATATTAACAGACAAACTAGAAAATATAAGTTCAAGTTTGAGTTCTTGATTTATTACATTCATACTCTTCAAATTTATGACTTGCATATAGTATATTAGCATATTTATAAAAGTATGTAAAAACAAAAATTTTGTATATATAAACTCAGTATATGAACATCTCTCTACTTTTGTACCTAATGTAGTTTGATGGAAAAGTGTAATACTGATATAAACTTTACTAAATGCAATATTTTTGCAGAATAGCCTGAAGGTATAGATATCTAAGCAGAAGTGACTGTTAATTGCTATGTATACATGAAGATCTTGCTGAAAGTCATTTTCAAACATAGGTATTGGAGATAAGAAACAAAATTTTTTACATGCAGTGAAATTCTCCTACTTTCATAATGTATTTTAGTATGCATTGGTTGATATGCTTACTTGTAAATAATCATTTTCATGAGTGAGAAAAATGTTTGTGAAAATACATATATATATATATATTGTTACGTGTAGGCTCGTACAATAATAACAAGAGAACAGAGTGAAGTCAACAAGCTTTGCATATTTTAACAAAGTAATTTATTTCCCTAGAAAACAATGTAAAAATTGGAAATAGGACTTACGGTTTGTGAATATAATCCAAAATTTAATCCTAAGAATGAAAAATACAAGTCCTGTCACTAAATAGTTCTATTAGAATCCAGGTTCAAATCTCGATGACGTTCCAATATGGAAGGCGATGATATCAGATGTGGTCATTGTACAAATGGCAACAATTCCTCAATTGAATCACAGTTTATGTTTCCATATAATTCCAGAATAAATTTCCACTGAATTTCTTTCTCCCAGAATTTTATAAAAAAATACACTCGTTTGGTTTTCTAGAGAATAAGTTTTTAAATTCCAAAAACAAATGAACTTCAAAAACAATCTGGTTTCAACAATTGAAACCTCTCCAGCCCTCAAGGTTTCAAAAATACAACTGACTGAAAAGCTCTCAGAAAGGGTATTAAATCCAACTAAAATATCATCCCGTTCTTGCGAGATAGGTCACATGGTCTCTTTACACTTGAACAACATAATAGAGAATATGAAATTTGTCATGTAGTAAGAACAGCCCTATCTAAGAACCAGACTCTCACTCTGAAATAAATTTAAAAATAAAACATTGTTTATTCAG
>JAECUM010053020.1:0-18902 GCA_016617855.1 Megalonaias nervosa
TATATATTCTCTTAAGTTTGATGTTTGTTAAAAGAGTCATTCTCACAGCATTATCATGCAGAGCAATAAACGTAAAAGAAGTGCTTTTATGACACTAAGATCACTTTCCCCTTAACTTCGAATTTGTTTAACTATATTTCATCTTTTGGTGAATCTGGTATACAGTTCTTTATAACTTTAATTCCCATGCAAATTGCTTGTTGGAGTTGGAGTTGTAGAACATAGTCTGATAATACATGTCTGAAAGTGAAATCTGCTAACTTCATACGCCGGTGAGGAAAATGAAACTTTCGTGCGTGGAAAAATAACTTGCATCGATATACTATCATTGATATTTCACAAACAAAGCTCAGTGCTTCGAGCATCCCGATCTTTCGGTCGAAGTTCAAAGTTTAACATTTTAAAACACCCATCCCTATTTCTCAATCTTCATTTGATTTGGATGGTGTCTTTCGGATGCAAAGATGACTCACTTTATTTTCCGACAAAAGTATTTTACTCAAACCTCTTCATATATGCAATATTGAAGCTGTGATCATAAAACTGTTGTGTGAAAAAAGATACTTTTAAATCAGAAATAGTTCTGGGGGATTTAATTTCTGTCTTATATATTGAATGGAAGGGGACGATAACATAAATTTAAGATAGCTTTAGGACTTAATTCAGAACCATATAAACGTCAAACTGGAGATGTGAAAAGTAAAATATGAAACGAAAATAAACTGTCCTGCTTTCTAACATACAACATTGAAACTAATCACTCGTCACTTTCTTTAAATCAAATATTATCTTACTAGATACAATAAGCATATCAAGTAGAAAGATATATTGAATATGGAACTATAATCGATTCATCACACTGTCTATGTGCATGATCCATGCCTACAAACCAGCTAGATTCGTAACCCTAATACCAATATCATTTATTAAACTGCAACAAACCCAGCAATGGAGACAAAGTAACTCTAACCTTACCAGTATGAAACCACTGCACAAACCTAGCAATGGAAGGAAAGTAACTCTAATCCTACCCGTACGATACACTGCACAAACCTAGAAATGAAGAGAAAGTAGCTCTAATCTAACCGGTATGATATCACTGCACAAACCTTGCAATGGAGACAAAGTAAATCTAACCTTACTAGCATGATACCAGTGCACAAACCTAGCAATGGAGAGAAAGCAACTCGAACGGTAACGGTATGATACACTGCACAAACCTATCAATGGAGAAACCGCACAACCTAGCAATGTAGAGAAAGTAACTTTAACCTTACCAGTATGATACCACCGCGCAAACCTAGCAATGGAGAGAAAGTAACTCTAACCTTATCGGTATGATCCCGCTGCACAAACATAGCGATGGAGATAAAGTAACTCTAACCTGACAGGTATGACACCACCGCACAATTCGACATTGAGATGAATTACGAGAAAACTGACCAAACTATTTAAGATATTTCATATAAAATAATGAAACTTGAAAGTCGACTACACATTATGCATGAACAGCCTTCAGTTCGTTTAAGGTCGTTTGTACAGGATATAGTTAATTTCCGACATTACTTCATGATTCCAGTAAAATATGAAGTTCATTTCTTATAAATCCAAATATTAATAAAGATAATAAGGATTATACGGAAATAAGTAACGACGCTATATTATGTCCATTGTCAACAAATATTGCGACAATACATGAATACATAAAATGTAGTTCGTTTCGGATGTAATAAACTTTATTTCTACGCCAAATATTGAGTTTTCATCCAATCTAAATGATTTATGCTAAGGCTTCTAAAATTTAGTAATTATATTTCAGTTTAGGTATATGTTTCCACATCCAAACAGTACTTCCTATGAAGAAACGCTCTCAAGTTTATTTTATGTTTGGATTGTTATGGCGTAATTTAAAAATAATATCTTTTCACAAAAGTGAATGAAATCAGTTATCTATTGTCGTGCTTTACACTGTTGTTTCAGGTGGGACTTTACTTTTCTACTCCAATGGATCTAATTCTGGGTTTGTCGTTAGTACAGGAAGTTACGTTCATGTGCAGCTCACCACCGATGATGCATCAGATACATTGATTGACAGTGTAAAAATTGATACCGTAAATGGCTTCAATGGCTTCATTATTCGATATCTCACCGTAGCAGGAAATAATTGTATGTATAATATCTATATTTATCATCCCCAGTTTTGGTATCTTTCCTACCCTTGTCCTTTAATAAAGACAGTTAATGATTTAATTTTGTGAAAGTGTCAGTTTTTATCAATGTTTGTGGCTGATATGTATTAGTTCGGGTATATGTGCATATAACCCCCTACACGTCTGCAGACAACGACATAATTATATGGGAACAAAATTGATTACACTTAATGAGCGGGTAATTACAAGAAAAAATTATATACTTGAGAAGTTCTCTGTTATCTTCTTTTAACACAATATGTATTTCCCTATTGTATTTATCATTTTGCTTTAACACAGTACTTATGTCACTAAAATATTCAGTGGGGCCCCGAGTGGCCGAGTGGTCTAAAGCGCTCACCGTTACGGATCACTGCCATCTCACCTCTGTCTGCGTGGGTTTCAAGTCTCGGGTTCGGCCAACGTGGGTATGTGAGAAAGCTTCTTCCTTCACCATTTATACTGGCCGCCATGTTTAGCCTATCTTGTGCTGAAAAATGGCGTTAAACCCTACAACAACAACAACAACAACAATATTACATTCAGCCTTAAAGCAATATGCATTAAGAAAGGTACTTCCACCTGAAGATGCTTTGGGTATTTGGTCTTATTTTGTGTTCAACCATATTGCATTAGTTCAGTAACAAACATGCATGATAAACAAGAGCTTTAGTCATTATTCATGTTGTGCATAATTATTCCTTCCAAAGGCATCAATGGTCCTCACCTAGTTAACACTCCCTCAAAATAAATAAATAAATAAATAAATAAATAAATAAATAAATACAAACAAGGTTGTCAAACAATAAGAATATCTGACTTTCGGTTCAGTTATCATCTGTGGTTGACCATAATCGTCGAAGGTCGTGAGAATGACTGGCAAAAAGAAGGTACCATAATAATTTTAGTATTCCTGTTAAGATTTAATTAAAACAAACAAACTTTATTTGCAGCAAAGACAGAGAAATAATAGATAGTCCATTTTCCAGAATTTTACAATTTAAAAATCAAGTTACTCATCGTTAAAAAGCAAGAAAGATTAAAACAAAATTGATCACCGGTCCTTTTATGAACTCTTATGTCAAGCCCGCCTCAGAGGAACCTCAAAATAGCGATCACTTTGGCATCTGTTAAAGTGTCTGTGCCTATGTTTGTTCGCTTATCCGCAAAATAAATTCAATGTTAATATTTTAGATTGGGCGTAATGTTTAGAAAGTTGTTTACTTTTCTTTGTGTTTATTTTCTTGCTAAGTAAAATGGGATTGCGATACACACACGGTACCATTAATTTATCACAAGAAGAAAAACTGATAATACATTTAATAAAATAAGTCAAATATAGCATGGATTTTTTCGGACGGAATCCTACTAAGACTTGACAGATGTATTTTCATCTACGTCACTTAAAAATGAGTATTTTGGACAAGTTCGTGAAACAACGAACTTTAACTTCTGATTAATCTCTTGGATACAAAAAGCTTGGACTGAAGCCTAATTTGTATTACTATCATCTTTGACCTATACTTTCTTTAGATATTTTAGTTCTTTTGAATTCGATTCAAAGTAAGTATGTATACATATTTGATAATACAAAATATACGGTTGCTCCTTTCAATTTTTCTTTACAGTATCTGAACCTGCTTTCACGCTCAATTCCGTCCCAGATGATTATACCTTCATCACGACGGATAATAATTCGGCAATTTCTGCCCTTCATCCTCCCTTCTCCAGCACCTACAATACCTACGTGTATGTACTCTGGATATGCATCCTTAGGAACCTTGATTTCAAATATACTATATAATAGTCTATCTAATCGTACGAAAGAATACTTCTATTTTCTTTAATCTTTAGGATTTGATTCTGATTCTTAACGTTGTATGCTGTTTGACATGGGATTAATATAAGATCAGCGAGAGATATGTTTACACCTGTCATTTCCAAAGCATTAGAAAGACAAATTAATTAAATAATTAAGTAAGTAGTTAATAGCTCTATTACGCAAAGGCATTGTCAGCTATACTCACTTTGCCTCATTTGCTTTACATATCTCAATATTACATGATTTTCTTACGTTTACAGCAAGACTGTAGGATATCTGATTGTGCTTTTCTCTCAACAGGGGCCAAACAATGTATTGGATGATTCGAGCTCCCTGCAGATCCTACAAGAACTATATCAATGTCTTATTCCTCGATTTAGATGGTGGCAATGATTACCTGACTATATTTGACGGTAAACCTCAGAAATCAATGTGTTATGCAATATTGTACATCTTATACATATTTTCTACTATTTCCTATAAAATATTTATTTTTGACAATAAATTTCAGATATTGATCTAACACTGATTTAACTAAATGAGATAAATATGTTAGAAATGGCCCAAATAATATTTGCAAGTTACTTGATAGAGGAAACTTTTCATGCACTTTCATTGTGCCACAGATGATGTGTGTCCTGCTTGGATTGTATATAGTGCGGCAGCACTCCATACCTTATTTTCGAGGTACCTAAACCGGCAGTGCAATATTTGTCAGCGTAGCTTAGGATGAAGCTCTCTGAGATTCAACATAAAGAATCTGGATGATGCGACATCAGAAACCTTGTACGAGCTGAGAGAGAGCTGTGTGTAATTTCCTTCACCCTTGGTCTCACCAACGCCCAGTTAAATTACAAACGTTTTGGCCCATAAATTGCATTTCCATGTACCGCTTCTTAAAAGGTGTATCGATAACTGTTCGAACATCTGATTAGTTCATATTTAACCTTTTGTGATGTTCATGATGAGCAGAGACATAACTTCTAATGTCATTACTCATAATATTATATGTAATGTCATAATGAAATAATTGTACTTCTGCAGTTCACACAGTGAACATATCATTCCCAATAATTATTTTACACCATTTGTAATAATGATTAACATCACATGTCACAGATATGTAAATGAATGACACAAACAACTGTTACTTATTAATTTGTGTAAAGGCGTACCAGAATTAATGCACATCTAAAAGAAAATGTATGCGTCTTTACATAACAAGTCTAGGCACAAGAAGAAACACTTGCTGAAGGGAAACAACAAGCATGTACTTAAACTCACAAGATAGATAATTGTCTCTATTCTTATATATCCTTTCAACAGTTCCATCAACAGCAACCAAAATGAAAGAAAAAAACCCATTTTGAAGGGTGGTGCCAGCCCAGATGGATAATTGACTGTTTGACCAACATTCCATGAGAAAGTAATCTTCTACATTCTTATGTTGCAATCAGTCAATTAATCTTCCTGGGCAGTCCACTGAGTTCTAAACTTCCATAAGCTCGAAACGTTTACCCAGCCACTATATATCAAAATACACCATAGTCTTTATTGTCTTCATTGCTCTCAGAAAAGTCAGCAGCTTCTTTTGTCCATAGATTTGCACAGTTGTCTACACAGATCCCCTATGATAATTCACTTTCTGCCTTTTTTGGTAAATGCCTCATGGTGACCAGTAACCAAGAGCATTGGTAGGAATTCAGCCTTGACACATTGCTGAACATGCAAGAGTCCATCCCTGGCTGCAATGATGAACATCTTCATATGGCACAACAACTGAAACACGAGTCATCTAAGAGTTCAAATATTGTTGATACGTCTCGCCCCTCCTGCCTGAACTCTTCAATCAAGCGGTGTAGTTAATTGCTCAGAGTACCAAAGAGTTGTAGCATCAGATCACCCGCGTCTTCTTTCTCAGTAAAGCAGGTATTTCAAGTCAACTGTTACTGATCTGTTTCATTCTTTCATACTAGGTGTGGTGCTCAAATGGAAACTGTGCACACAATGCCTTATGAGTCAAATGAAGTCCATATATTGACCTGTCCAAGTCATAAGTCATTCATTTGTGTATGATCTACTTTGAGCTGGAAAAACATTATATCCATACAACGCGCTGTTTGAACCCAGCATCTCCAAAGAAATAACTTACTCCATCAGTCACTGATATTAGTAGATACACACTCAGTCAGACTATACCCTCAAATTCATGGGAATTTGCCCAATTCAGCAATTCATTTATGATGCCTTTGTGCGGAGACCCATGTCAGAGCACACAGGTAGATAACCTTTGGCCAAACGCTCTCCTGCTGCTTGTAATCATAGTAGCAGTGTATACACGATAGATTAGATGATGGTGCTATAATAACTGAATTGCAGGCATTCTGTGATACTGGCACGTTGTTTCCATGGTGAAATGATAGCATAGCATAAAAGGCTGCCCATGGGGAATTAACTGCATAATTCTACAGTCCGGGATGTTGTAACCTCACTATTGCCAATTGCTGTATTTCATCCACAGAGATGGCAGTGCAGATCTTTCGTTGAGGTATTGAAGCTTGTTTGTTGTTGCGAACTGCCTTAGCCAGGTCCCCATCTAATAAAAATACATAAACAAGCCCGTAATAGTGCAAAATGGAAATACATTCACCAAACGACAAAATGTTTAACATTAGCATGCATGAGCATATATATGCGCATATATAAATCATATATATTTCAAATTTGCCGTAACGACTTACTGTATTCAACGTCCGCTACAGTGCTCTTTTGAGGTGGCTTGATCGGCTTGATTTTCTTGCAGCTGTGGTCATTGGATGTACAAGAATGCTGGTCTTGGCATGGATGGTTTTCTTGCCATCAACTGTGTGTTCAATGTGATCACATTTGTAAGCCAATGCCAAGAATATCTTGTCCCATCGACAATCGGTGTAAGTTCAGTTGGAATTTATAGTTTATTTAAGAGGGATGTTGCCTGGAATTTACATAAATGGTCAACGATGTCAAAAGTATTCTCAGTTTAGTATACGATATTCAGTAACCAAGCGTGTTGAGTATTTCTAGTAATGCCCTGCATCTAACGGTGTCGTGGAGATAGACAGCAAGGCCTCAGTGCTAAGGTGACATGACATATGTAACTAATCTTGTGATGTCACATGCAATACTCAATCATCATGGATCCAAATCCATGTATTATTCATTTGTGTGCATTTTTTTATCATGCATTATCCAGTCAATAGCTTTGTATAGTAATGGATCAAGAAGCGTTTTCTGTGCATCAAGATTTTTCCCATCGAATTTAAAGTCTTCTACGTCTCTTTTGGTGGTGAAAGACATATGGCGCAAGATAGCAAGTGCATGATGTACAATGCTGTCTTCAGAAACAGGTTGAGAGTCATCATCCCATGATTCATCCACTGATTCCTCCTCAGCTGCAGTCATTTTCTGTGACATTTGATTGGCCCTGGCAAGACTTCACCAACGGATATTTAACTTGAGCTGACAAGATTAGTGCCACTATGTTGTGGAACAAATGACAAAGTTAACCACTCTTTCATGAGGCGTCGTTTCAGCTGATGCTGTGATGTTCATGTAATGTAGTTCTCCACTGTTGTTTCTTCTAGAAGTTTCCAGAAACCTGTAAGAATTGTAAGACCTGGACTCTGCCTGGAGTTGCGAAGCGCTTCTGTAAACCCACTTTCATTTTGCAAAGTCTTATTAGATGCTGTAGCATACGAGTTACGAGTTTTCTTTCTTTGGCACCTTGTCTCAACTGCCATTAAGTCTCCTGGTTAACATATAATCCTTTGAATGGCATTACTCTATATTTTAGTGAACAATGGATTTTTTTAGAATAACAACTAATATCATTTTGCAATACTGACCATTGTGACCGTTGTTTTAGGTGGCACAAAAACGAAGCAGTTACTTTTCCAATCATCTTTACTAGATCTTGTAATGAGTGCACTAGAATCACTTGTACATGTTTCCGCACCATTCTGAACAACATCACTACCACCAACACTTCAAGTCAATTTTATACGCATTTTCAGCTGCCTGCACATTACGTAACATTATTAAATTTGAGAAAACACATTTATGTTAACATGTATGATCTGATTACGAATGGAGTCCTAAAAAAAAAGTTAAATTTCTATTTTCACATCCCAAAGAGCATGCATTTGGATATTTATGGTACCTTCGTTTGAAGCCTAGCTCCAAACAACGCATATATTTATGAAATGTCATAATTAGGAATCAAGATCGAGAGACTCTGGCGGTTAATTGGTATAAAATAGCCTATGTTTGTAAAGCCAGTTTAGGTTGCTCCAATATATTATTCACTTTTTGAAACTCAGTTAGCACAGTACATTCCGATATACATTAAAAACTCGATATCTCTGCATCGGTCACTCAAATATTCTTTAACATAATCAATCAAATGAATTTAGTCAAACATTATCCTTGCACGGGATACGAGTTTTCGAAATTTGACTGTACGAGAAACATCTCTCGAATCAAACTCGCGCTTCAAATTATCTGTGACTAGCATGGAAAATGGATCCACATTATTCTTTATAATACAAATGCCGCGTATTTTGTTTAAATTCAGCATGCAAGATACGAGACTTCTTTCATTTCTAGTTGCCATGTATACTGCGCAAACCTCTTACATGTCGCTATATTTGTGCTGACTTTACTTCAGGTAACAATGAAACATCACCGGTACTTCTGAGTTATAACAAGGCACGCAATACATATGGATATTTGACCTTCAACAGTACATCATCTGGTCAGTACGCTCTCGTACGTCTCTCGATTGACAGTTCGAACAATGATAACCATGGCTGGCTACTTACGTACACTAAAGTTGAATGTAAGTTATGGAATTGTCTCTTTTCGTATTATCTCCATCAGTCAAAGGTCAACACGATTCGTTTTCCTAAATACAATATGTATAATTCAATTATATATATATATATATATATATATATATATATATATATATATATATATATATATATATATATATATATATATATATACTCACAATGAGCTATTAAATACGACATGCAATAACAGATTAAATCGGATGAATATTTAGATTACAGAGAATTATATTTCAAACTAGTTTTGTAATGAATTGACGACTTGCTTAATGATTGTGTACAAAGACTGCGTAGTGAAACAAAGATCCAAGAATTTAGCTTTAAATGAGTGCTGCAGATTCAACACAATTTTGACTGTACAATATGTATTTATTTATATATTGAATTATTAATCTTTTTCTTACAGTTTCAACTCCCTCATGGTATGGCATAACCAACATTACGGGCTTTCCACCGAGCACCGATGCTGACTCAGTGTGTAACAGTACAGGGCGAACATTAATCGGCTACTGTCCCTGGTCGTACCACAGAGTTACCTTTCCCAGTATTCACAATGTCTACGACCAGTACGTTGATCTTTTATCTCTTGATCTGTGAAATAATACTGATAAAAATAGCAATTGTCAGATATCTGAGATGCATTACAAGTAATTGATACCCAAGCAATACCGGTATCTGAATTATATCTGAAATAATTGTTTTGCATAGTATGTCCGCTGTTTGCAGAATGCTGTACTCACATAAGCAAACATCCGTATTTAAATGATGCCGAACAATGTTTAAAATGCTTTTTTTCCTACCCTAAAAATGGCTTCTTTTTCAGGAAAGGTTACTTGCGTTTTTGTATCTATACCTCAGCTGATAGAGATGAAACAGGTCTGAGACCAATAAATTTTAACTTTGCAAAATCACCTCTTATTTCTGTGGAATTATTATGACCTTTAGCAAATGCCACCTAATGTATGCAATTGCTCCCTTGCTTTAAGAACGATACATCAAAAAACGAATGTCACAATTTCTACACTTGTTATTTGAAACACATTTTAGACCGTTAAAAATAGGGTTAATTTCTTCTTCGGTCGGAGGAAAAATGTCATATAACACATTATGATTTAAATGTTTTTTTCTTTCTCTCTATAATAACGAAACAGTCATATATATTCACGTTTTTGATTATCTTGTGCCGTAATTTAATTTCATTTCCATTCTTCTGATATTGTATTGAGAAACTTCAGCACGTACATTACGCATTGCACTGATGAAACACCTTTATTCATCTTTTTTTTTCTTTTGGTTTATTTTGTTTTGTTTGATGGATTGTTACACAAAATGGTCGGCATTGAGGATTACATGACATGAAAAACGTTCAAGCCTTCGTTTCATTTATAAATTAAACCCCCAATACATATGTTGCATGTTTGTAATATACCAATTTTCCAGTTAAAAAGCAAAAACAAAACAAACGAAAAGAAGTTTAATATAACTATGTTTCAGAACACAGAAGATAAATAATATTATATTTACAATGATTTATTTGTAAGTTTTAATGTGGATTTGGTCTTTTTATATTGGTTATTTTCGATCATATTTAATAAAATATTAATGTTTCTTTCATCCAGTTTGTTACCTGCACCCTGATTTATCTTATTTACTTCTAACCAGTTTTAAACAGTGTATTTTGATATGCCTCACGATTATCAAAGCGCATTCATTAAGCATACAGACTTTCACATTGCTTTCAGCAATTTGGATTGCGAATGGCTAATTGAAGCTGAAGATAGATACTACATTATTCGTATTGTTTTCGATTACTTGGATGTGGAAAACAATACCTACTGCGTGTATGACTACCTTCGCCTTTATGATGGTAAATATATATTTGCATTTCATTTATATACCTGTTGATTGTTAACAAAATGATTAGGAAAACTAGATCTATTAAAAAAAGTTGCTCTTCTATAATCAAATTATTGCACATTTATTTATTAAATTTATTTTTTATTTGTGGATCTGGTGTTTGCAAAACCACTTTATAACTATAATAGTAATAGCCGCTTTGGAAAAGTGTATGCACTAATATAATTCCTCCACAATTAATGTCAAAACGTTGTTAAAATAATTGTGCTTACAAAGTGACTTATGTGGGATATTGGAAGGGCGATGAGCATGTAAGTGTAGATTTTGAAAACCAAACATTAAGTTCTTTATTAGGAGAATGGTCATGTTAAACAAAGGGACCTACAAAGATCTAAATGTTTTTATTTGTAATTTGCCCAAAATTCATAAAGTATGTTATTCTAAGTGCATTATCATGAAAGGTTATTGCAACAAGATTACTTTAAACATTACATTGTCTATGTTGTACATGTTCCTTGAACTGTTTATCGCAAGATTTGTTCATAAACAACCATTGATAGCCATGATTGTTCGACACAGCTTAAATGACATCCATCCTAGATAAGTGTGCTTTAGATCGCTTTTAAATGAAGTGAACATACTAGTAACTATCATTCATGTAAACATTAGTATATAGAATAAAATAGGTGTCAACCACATCATTTCCAGCTTTAGCTATTTGCATTTGGATATCAGAATAAGAAATTGCACAGTTAGGTGCATCATAAACAATAAAGAGTTCACTATCGCCGCACAAATGGCTGCATTTGATGGCAATATGATTATTTTATGCCTGTTACTCCCTGCAACAAAAGAAAACACCCTGGCTCTCGATTAGCCTCTCTCTCTCTCTCTCTCTCTCTCTCTCTCTCTCTCTCTCTCTCTCTCTCTCACAAGAGCATATTTATCTGACAGAAGTTGAAATGTGAAATGCACATAGACTGTAAAGAGATAATTTCAATAAAACGAGGTTACATACCTGTACAGTATTATTGAATTCATTAATTACAAATAGGAAATAACGGAGTATGATTTTCTTCCTTAACGAGTACAGATACAATTGACCTGTACGAGTTCAGTCAGTTTGTCCTCTTGCTGGTCAACAGCAGGCTTTAGTGCTCGTGTCAAAGAATTTGTAAAACGTTCGGAAAGTCAGATAAACAGAGGATATAAAATTTTAAATTTCAGACAAGGATGTGAAAAGAACAGGAATAATATAATATATTAAAAGTAGCACAAGGATAAGCTAGACGAGTACGAAGAAGTAAAGAAAAGGAAGTTATTGTTCCAGATAATGAATCCATAGAGAACTGAATTAAAATAAACTGTAATTATATGACATGCATTTTCTATATTATCAAAGCAGCTTAATAGATATAAAATACAAATTACACCCGTCCCACCCCCTTTGTTCCTCGCTGGTACAAAAGTCTCATAAATCCTTAAACTGTTGTTTTCTAGGCCAGAAAACGTTTGCAGGTGTTTGTGACCAGTCACTGGCGCATGCTATGCAGACATATGATATTTATTTTGCTTAAAGGGGGACGAGAAGTACTTATATGTGAAATAAAAGTGTGACGCATTATTTAGGTGTCTATTACGATGCAACATTGTGTGTAAATAAAATTGCAGATGGCTTCCACGTTGCATGCGTTATGAGTGCGTTGCTTCATTCATAAACGAGTACTGCAAGGTTCACAGACAACTGATTGGACTGAAATGGCTGTTGAATTGCACAAAGAAACAAGGCCTTTCTAAAATTACGAAGCAAGGATGTGTACGATAAGTTGCTAAGCATAAACGTCATACCTACAACGACTTTTAAGCCGGTACTAGATGAGCTAAGAGAGCGAACTCTGAGGGTAGAAGACCAAATGCCAGAATACCTGTCATACGATTAGATTTTTCAACACATTTGGACCTATTAGCAGACATGCAGCCAATAACTTTTGCAGTGCGAATGTTTCAGGCGCATAAATGCCGATGCTATATTAGAGTCAGCCGGGTGCAAACATACTAATACAGATGGTAGTAAGAGTCATATAGATTAACGATTGATTGATTTTAGGCCTAAACAATGTCTACGAGCAGTTCTGGAGAAAGGACTGTTAACTCAGGATGAATATGATGACGCACTGGATGAACTACTGGCAAGAGAGGCTCACCAGTCCGCCCCGCCCCACAATCAGTTCAGGTTCAACTGCCATTTCTGGCTCCAAGGCGGAGTGTTGAGCTGTCTCTTGTTCCTGCTCCAACGCACAGGGCATGACAGCCAAAAGAGAAAAGTGCAGATTGGACAAACGTTGTTCCTAAATTAGCTGGCTAATAGCATTGAGCCTCTTGTTCCAGTCAAACGGCCAGTTCTGACTCCAAAGCTCAGCATTGATCCTACGGTCCTGTAAGGTAATAAAGCAAAGTCCAGGTGATTGTCACAGACTACTGCTCCACCACGACAGAAGTGCGGGGGCATATGTTAATGTCATGGCACATTGTGCGCATGATGTCATTACAACGCGCTCAGGACACATGGTGGCCTGAAGTTTAGCCTAGTGCTGACGGCACAGCTAGAAAATCTGCACTAGACCATTACGATAAGAAAACCAGATTACCGTTAAAGTCACCGTACAATTCACATTGACGAGATAGAGCAGTTGGTCCCCGAAGCCACTTTAAAAGCATACGCGATAAGGTCTCAATGACGCTTTTTAAACTGCGGATGGGAAGCATTCGATCTAAGTCTGCCACAGGACCTCGTTCTCGAGGTAGGTGCAACATCTCAATGCCAAAGTGCATTCAGTCGCTATCATTTATCAATCTGAAAAACAATGACAGACTTTTGTTTCCAGAGGGATATTTTGCCGGCCCTATATCATGAAGACGATATACACCTTGACATACCAAGCAAGTACCGGAAACTCGAAAAAAGCTAAATTTGGAGGGGATAAATGTCCCAGGCAATGTAAGAAGCACTGGAAAGTTTGAGAGGCATAACCTCGAAGTCTAACTTACTGCCCTTAGCTGGAAACATGACTTCTACCCGCTATTCATCAGCGAGGAACCAAGTCCACACTGTGTGGACCTACGGCAGGTCGTAAACATCGATGCCACTACGGCTGGATGAAAGATCTAAACCAAATGGCATACAAGCAAACCAAATGTAGGAATAAGGTGCATGTTTATCGCCGATATCTCCACGCCTTTAGCCGGCCTGACCTATAAGAATGCCACTCTAAAGACGCATGATGTAGAGGCGATAAAGTACAGTTCGTGTCCTTGTCAGTGCAAGGAAGAAACATCGTTTCTTTCTGAATCGCCACCTCTAGGTACATTTTCCAAACTGCATTTATGCAGACTTCGGTTCACTCAATATGTCAGGGAAAGGTCTTGCTGTCATCTGATTAACCACAACTAGCATAGTATATCTGACCAGGTCCCATGTATCTTCTGCTATGTGGTCGTCCGCTGTGACGGAGCCTTCAAAGGCGCCGGGACTTTATCGGGATGAGAACGTAGTGGCGACCTTCATCCAGTGTCTGGAAGCGGAGATAGAGGTACCCGTGAGGTCTTTTGGAACCCCACAGAGATGATCTTGGACGGGGATGATTAGAAAAACTTTCATGAAACGAAGAACTGCTACAACTGTGGTGAATAGTTCGGGGCCGACTGGGTGAGAGACCACTGACCCATAACTGGCAAGTGCCGGGGCACAATTCTGACCTTCTTACCAAAACATTACCTCTAAACGTACAAATACACAAACAGCTGGGAGCGGATTGACGGAACCCAGTCTCGCTGATGGAGGCATTCTATTTCTAACTTACCCGAGCAGAAATGATATTGAAGCGAAATGCTACGAACAGGCAAACGTGCAAGGAAAGCTTTTAAATGCCATAACCTTGGAGGTTGTCGTGACCTATACCTCAAGACATGTGCTATTTCTGGCTGACGTGTTTGAGGTGTTTCGAGACACTTCACTGAAAAACCTACAGTCTCGACCCAACCCATTGCAAAAGCTCTCCGGAATGAGCTGGGCAGCCCACTTGAAGAACATTTGTGTTAAGACCGAGTTCTATGCAGACATCAACATGCACCTGTGAGTTATTGGCGGTATTTCAACAGCGAGTCCGCGTCACGCAAAAGCGAATAACCTGATGTTCCAAGACTACAACAGCAAAAAGCCAAGCAGGTGGAAGACATAGCTTTATCATAAAACCTCTATCGACAGGCCATGCTGCAGTAGCAGTAGATAGAAAGAAAGATTTTACTGCACGGTGAACACCCCAAGAGACTGAACAAGGTCGGTGGCGCATAGTTGCCTGTAAGTATAGTTGCGCATGGAGGTACCGCACTAGGGTATTGTGATTTGTTCAGACCAACCCATCGCGTAATAGACACTGCCGACAGCTCAGACATTGCACCAATAGCATAGGTTATGTGTCTGTGACTAGTGGTACCTCACATTTTATGACAATCACAATGGCTCCCAGCCAACGCATCCACTCAGTGCTACATTTTACAGTCTCGATCTCAGAAAGTAGCATCCCAACAAAATATCAGGACCAAGCAGCCACTCGAACAGAATATGGTGAACCCATGCAATTGCACATGTCATACATAGAAACAGCACCTTTCCAGAGCATGATTTGGATGATTAATTTGTCTTTGTTTCCTTATATATGTTACAAGACTCCTAATTTATTATATTTTCTTATAACCAATATTGCTATTTTCACATAGATTTTTATGCAAGTCATGCATGTGACAAACACATTCCCAGCGCGATTCTGCCTGACCTGGCCTGCTTTATTTGTATATATGCTTTATTTGGCCTTTGTTAGTTTGTTTGTGTTCCATGCTTCTTATTTTATCTTCTTTGCTCTTCCTCAATAGAGTCTTGGTGTGGGAATCTACCACACAGCGTATTGTAAGGGCAGGTTTAGTTTTCCAAAGTCTTAAGTGCCACAGCTAAGAGACCACTATCATCAAACATTATTATCCGTCCGATCCCAAAGGAATTTCAACAACAAATCTCTTAAATGCATGCATGGTGTTTGATTACACAGATGTATTACAATATTTGCTTACGTTTTTGTGACTTAGAACTAAACCTAAATTATGCAACGTTTAACAATAACATTCGGGTAATATAAAATTAATAATGTTTTTATATATTGCGATATTTAACAGTTCTTGCTGAAGATTTAAAAATGATTGCATTGCAGGCCATTAATACACTTATGCTGGATACAATATTAAGGGTAAGAAAGACTTTGGAGGCTGGACCCAAGCATCTAAGAAAGTTTGAATCATCCCCTGGGGTGGGAGTGAGTGGTGTACGACTGGTGTATGAAACTAACTTTCAAGGTTCCCTTAGAGTTCTGGACTATAGTGGGATGTGTAACTTATATTTTAAATCTACTACCTTTCATGTGTTTCTATTTCCTTTTGTTCTACCATTATCGAGTAGCTGCCTTAATTTCATGGTCTATATGTGCGGTAATAGCAAGTCAATAAGATTTTAAACATTTTTTGACAGCTTTGAAGACACGTATGGCTTAGCATGTTGGCACAATGAAATACATCGATAAGAATTCGGCATGAAAATGTGAAAGGATTTTAATCAATTCTGACTCATTTGCAAGTAAATAAATTATATTTTAGGGTTCATTAGCGAAGTTCGATAGTGTACTGCTTAGTACTGTATTTACTCAAAATATATAAGTGAGACTTTGATGGAAAGTCCCGACTGTGGTAAAGCAGTGTTAGGTATATCTGTGTTTTCTGTAACGTATCTTATAATATTTTATTTAATTTTCATTTATTTTTATTCATGGTCGTAAACCGCATAGAATATTTTTGTTATAAATTGTGTGCCTAATTCGGCTCTCTTTATAACGCAAATTATGTGGTATCTGTAAATAGATGTTTACGTTAAGTGTTGACAATTAGTAATAATAATCGTAATAATAAGACTTACAATGGCGCCTATGGCGTATTTTCTCGGTGACTGGTGGGATATCGATGTTTCCAGAATAATTCCGTGGATTCCCATTGGTTGCGTGAAGTCATGTGAATATAGTGTTTATCGAAAATCAGTAATGTATGTTGTCACAAATGGTCTATTGCTAGCACATGTCGCAATATACGATGTATATAAGGAGAAAATTAAGCATTCAGTTTCATTCCGATTTCTGGAGTCATTCACGCTTTTAGTGTTCCTGTTGTCCAGCCTGCAGACGTATTTTATTTTGTACTTAGATATATTTCGAGAGGAAAAACATTTGTTTGGACTGTTCAGTGGTGATAGAAAGTGTTCATTATTTGGACTCTAAATTTATTCTGGAACTGTTACAAATTATTCGAAAGAATTCTGAATAACGACATCTTGACGACGTCACCGTTCATGGAGGACCTGTTCATTTCCGGTATTGACAATTATAAGGGACTATTCATTAGTTGAGGACTTTTATAGACCTTTATAAGGAAAAATTTGGATTCAGTTAATTATACTGTAAGTTCCTCTCCCATATTTCATTTATTACTTCAATATTTAAATTGTTTGTTAAGTTTACACAACTTGTTGGTTTTGTTTCTTTCTGTTACTTAAGATTGTGATCATAGGGTCGTAACAGCAGCAGCGATCTATCTAAAACAAAAAAGTATATATTTTCCTTGCAGGTGTCTATGCTGTAGAAAAAGACTTGTTAAACACATTTTGTGGATATTATGTACCTCCCCCGCAACAGTCTGCCGGTCAGTGGATGCGTCTCAAGTTTCACTCAGATTACTCGTTGCGGTATTCTGGATTCAGTTTCACATATGAATCTGTAAACATCAGTAAGTATACATTGTCGAAAAGTTTCCAGTTCTCTTTTTACCGAAAAGACGGAGTATAAACCAGTATACAACTTGGTCCATGTTATGTTGCAGTTTCTACAGAATGCAGTAAATGAATTTTTGATTATTTTTTTTATTGTCAATTTCTTGTGGATTAGGTCAACATGTGCGGCAGTGAATTAAAATTATAGGCATGTTTACTTTTTTCAACATAAGATGCATAAATATCTTTGTAGAATTACGATAAATAACTTCTTCACGATAAGGGGTATTTATGATTGCCGATTTGAAAACATAATAAAACAAAAGAGTTAGTTGTAAATTTATCTCAGCGCAGATATAAATAATCCAATATTACAACAAAATCATTTGAATACCAAATGTCCTTTCCATTAAAAACAAAATTACAAACTTGAGCTATAAGAGCAAAGGGAAAAAAATATATTCCTTCGCATCCAGATAAGTAATTTAATACATGACGGCTCCATTAAGATTTTAAAAAATCGCAGTCATAAATGTGGGAGCTACTACATACCCTTACAAAACAGATCTGGAAATTAAGATAGATTGATGAAACGAAGAATATGATTTCCCTAACGGCTATATTGGCAACCCCAATTACAATGATGTCTTACACCCCAGCTGATCCTAAAGCCTGGTGGATAAATGTCATTAGCCACACCCATAATGAAATCCATTCAAGGAATCTGATTGACTCAATAACACTTAATCTATGAGTAGTCCAACTGAAGAAACATTCCATGTTAACTTGCTCAGTTTTATTTAATACCTGAAGAGAATAAGACCAAATGGGTCAAATTATATGTGAGGTAATCCAACTTGCATCCAATTAACGAAGGGTCATAAGAACCCTGTGTCCCTTCAATACTGGGCAAACAGTTTATAAACTAAGATAATAATACGCTACTTAATATATAGCATCATCTGACGTCCCAATAACTACATTTTCAGAAATTAAGGCTCATTTGGCAACCAAACAGTAAAGTAAAGACTTAACAGAAACACTTTCATAGTAGACCCACAGGAAATTAATTTACACTATAAATACATGCAAAATTATGTCATGTTGTATGGATTGATACATTTCGCCTTTTTCAGCGGAAGAAACATGCTACGAGGCTTTTGAAAATTATGATGGTTATCAGAACTTCACTGCTACTACCACGGTGCAATATTTTACCAGTACAAACTACCCCAATTACTATCCAAGGTATGACTGAATATTGTATCGCATTTTTTTTTTTTTTT
>JAECUM010053021.1:0-10775 GCA_016617855.1 Megalonaias nervosa
ATTTAGTGAATGAGCTTTTTCAGTTTCATGCTGTAATTTTAGAGAATGTTTTTTTTTTTTTTTCCATTTTCATACAGTAAATGCAATTTTAGAGAATTAGCATTGTTTGGAAGTTCTGTAGCTATGGATACCACATTAGAAAAAGACTTGGACTATTGCTCATATATGTATGGATCAGCTTGCAAATCTTGCTTACAGATGCTTGATATGATACACAGTTAAGGACTTGGAATCTGGGTGTATTTAGAACTTCTCTCTTCAGAAAGCCACTATGTTCAGGTAAATGAACCATCATTTTATCTTGGACAGTCAAACTGGCACTTCAGTATGCTACCAAAGTATCTTCTGACCCTGCATATAATATAATGTTTAGACCCAAATACCAAACATTCAGAAACCAAACTTCATTCTATTTTTTGACATATGAATTTGTCTAGAACTCCCCCCACCCCCCGCAAATAATTGCATATATCTAGAAATATTAAAAAATGAAATGCCTGGAAAATAGTTGCAATTTTCTTGAAATGTTACAAATGATAAGTCTAAAGAGTGATTTAGACAAGCGAGAGAGTTTTTGTTTTACTCAATTAATTCATTATAAAACCTTCTAGTTATACATACTGACTCCATTTGGACTGTATTTGTCCCATAGCTTATAGCTGACCTCAGAGAAAGCATTCCCTGAAAACCTTTCTAGACTGGATGCTGAGCCAAACTTATGGTCAGATTGTGTTGCTGCCAGATATTTATCTAACTCTAGTATACAAACCTAAAAATGCACAAAGCCTAAATTCTGTAACCTATTTATGGCCATGTATACACTCTCCATTCACACTCCTTGATAAGATTTAATGTGTAACAGAATTTCCAAAAATCTTATATTTAGTGGAAAATTACTTGTAAAATATTTCCTTATGACCTAATTAATTATAAATTACACTGTAACTACTTAACTCTATTTAAAAGACTTAACTGCTACTTAATGAGCTACAAATTTTGCAACAGATGGTCACAAATCTAATTGTTTGATTATAAAGTCAAACTTATTATCAGTATTATTATTGTAAGCCTACATGCCAGTAAGTTTCTCTGTTTCACAGGCCTGACAGCCTGAATGTAACATCCCCCACGCCAGGGCTAGAATGTTGACGGTTAAATATCATATTGAACAGGAATCACTGTTAATAAAATTAGCAGTAAATACAGATATATTGTATCATAACCAAACAATAATTAAATTTATTAAGAGAATAAATAGAATTATGTACAAATGTATCTTTTCAAATAGGACATAGATAACTATGATCCCACCTGAAATAATTAAATCTGGCACTATAATAGTTGTATCAAGGTCCTTCAGATTCTTTAGTGGATGTTGATATGTCATTCCTTACCACTGACAAGTGTCAGACTTGATGTGCTGATGGAACCACAGATAACACTAATCCGTTAGATCATAGTGAATGTATGGAATCTCTACTTTTTACCCATGAAGCACTGCGACATTGTGAAACTACAAACCAATAACTCCAGTTCTGAGAATGTTTCCAAACCACTGTTATGGGAAAGACATCACTTTTGTGTGCATGATGTCACTGACTAACCAGTTGCAAAACAAAAGTTACTAGTTGTAAGCCTATAATGCTGGCTTGTGCCACTGAATCATCCTATATCAGAATATGGTTACCATTACCTAAAGATAAATAAAAACTTAACTTCTTCTCAAAAACTGCTTAACAAAATTTGACAAAATGTGACAGCATCCTGGCATAAAGAACTTTCAAATTGTTCAACTGATGCTGATCTGCCATCAATATGGCCACCTGTACTAAAAAATATTGATCCATGACTTCTCAAAAACTGCTATACTGAATTTGACCAAATTTGACAGCATCCAGGCACAAAGGTATTTTGTATATATTATTCCTTTATGCCAGCAGATATCGTTACATTATAAATTAAAGTACCTTTAAATTGCTTCTTTTCAAAAGCCGCTTAATAGAATTTGACCAAATTTTACAGAAAGCATGATGACTTGGAAGGTTTTCAGATTGTTGTAAATGATGATGATTTATCAATAAAATGGCTACCATTACTAAAAATATATGAAATTTAATTTTAAAAAACTCAGAAACTGCTCAGCATAATGTGACCAAATTTGAGAGACAGGTTGAAGGCCATTCAGAATGTGACCAAATTTGAGAGACAGCATCCAAGGTTGAAGGCCGTTCAGAATTTGACCAATTTTGAGAGACAGCATCCAGGGTTGAAGGCCATTCAGAATGTGAACAAATTTGAGAGACAGCATCCAAGGTTGAAGGCCATTCAGAATGTTACCAAATTTGAGAGACAGCATCCAAGGTTGAAGGCTGTTCAGAATGTAACCAAATTTGAGAGACATCATCCAAGGTTGAAGGCCGTTCAGAATGAAGCTAATCTGCCATAAAATATGGCAGACATTACTAAAAATAGAGAAACATTTGTACAACTTTATCTAAAAACTTGCTCAGAAAATTTGACCAACCATAGTAGAAGACATCATGGCCTAGAGACCTTTCAGTAATGGGCAAATCATGCTGATGTGCTATCAAATATGGACAAATGTACAAAAGCTAGAGAAACCTTGAAATACATGGGCCTTGTCAATGTTTAACATGCTGGTCTGTATTATATTTAAATTTTCTTTTGTTCTTCCATCTACCATATATATTTGATTATAAGATAAGTTCAGCTGCAAACTACACAGAACCAGATCTGCTGTCACATACTGTGTTGGCAGATGTGGGTCTGTGCAGTTTGTTAGGAGTGTTATTCTACAACAGATCAATGTCTTTGTTCTTTGCAGTTTTGATTCAAGTTTTAAGTGAGTTTATACAGTATTACAGTTCATTTGGAACACATAGGAGGATTTAGCAGTACCATATAAAAGTTGAGTCCAACTGCCAGCTTCATAGACCCACATCTGCTATCACATAATGTGCTAGCAGATCAGGGCCAGTGCTATAAACAGTAGAACAAACAGCACAGACCCAGATCTGCTGAGGGATTATGTGATGGCAGATCAAAGTCTATTTTTTTGGCAGCTGGACCTGACTTGAAAGTGAGTATATATGGTATTTTACCCTTTCTGGTTTAAAATAAAGCCTGACAGTGGTTGTCTAAAGAGTCCTGATTTTGTCATGTCTTCAGGACTAATCCTGACAGTGGGAGTCTAAAGAGTCCTGATTTTGTCATGTCTTCAGGACTAGTAAAAGTGATAATATTACATATGATTAGTTTGATGACTTGATTTTTTCATATGCTTTCTTTAATGACAGTTTCCACATCTGCAGATCTGAAAAATGAGCTTCTGACCTACTTTGGCTGATTTTGAGATGACATTCCTTCAGTGGTTAGATAACTTTAGTTTCCAAACTTCAAATCTCTCATAATCCTACCTGACAACAATTGGGCCATCAATTACTTTGTTTGGCATGTCAGTGTTTTGCTGGGAATTGCATGCCTTAAGTTGGATAGCTTCCTAATTAAATTGTAGGACAGTTAGGAGAGGTCACTTTTTACCCCTTCCCCCTGTTGTGTGCACATATATTATAATCTTTTCATTGTTGGCATTGGTGTTTGTATATATAATGTACTCTTGTTGGTGTTGGCTTTGCCGTTTGTACATATATTGTACTCTTGGTGTTGGCATCTGCATGTGCACATATATTGTACTCTATTGTACTCTTGATGTTGGCATTCATGTGTGCACATATATTGTACTCTTGGTGTTAGCATTTGTGTGTGCACATATATTGTACTCTTGGTGTTAGCATTCATGTGTGCACATATTTTGTACTCTTGGTGTTGGCATCTGCATGTGCACATATATTGTACTCTTGGTGTTGGCATTCGTGTGTATATTGTACTCTTGGTGTTAGCATCTGCATGTGCTCATATATTGTACTCTTGATATTGGCATTCATGTGTGCAGATATTTTGTACTCTTGGTGTTGGCGTCTGCATGTGCACATACCAGTATATTATACTCTTGTAGGTGTTTGACATTGACATGTGGTCATATAAAAGCATATGAAATCTCACTGCATCTCAACCATTCTTTCTTCCTGGGTCCTAGGCAACAATTAGGACTGGATTTTGTAGCATCAGTTCTCAGGGGAGGGGGTTAGGGAAGCTATATTTTTGTACATATACATTTGTTGTGCATTCTTGGTTTTAAGATTTCTTTCATTTAGCTCAGGTTCTTTTTGTGCCCAGTATATGTATTATTATGCCAAGGATTGTGACATAGTGAGGAGGGGATGCATCTTGATGAGTAATACTGTGTTGAGTGAAATTCTGTAGTATAGTGTTTTGTAAGAAAAAACAGATTTTTAAAAATAATTATTGTGAGAGGAAACCATTGAATCATAGAATTATAATGTTAATACTAAGCAGGAGCAAATCTGAAGTGAGACATTTTCAGATTCATTGAATAATTCTGTATATTAATCTTTTCATTTTTGTCACAACTTTTTATGCCCCCTTTAAATGTTTTTATTGAAAATTTCACAAATATATGGCCACCACATCAATCTTCAGGAATAAATGTCATAGATCCATTTTAAATTCAGAATCCCAGATATTACACACACACACACAGACACACACATAGACACACACACAGACACACACAACATTGATTTTTAACATTGAATTTCATGTTTAATTAGAGAAGAAAAATGCTATTCAATACAGTGACGACTAGGAAGGCCCCCTGTTGTCTATGAACATGTCGAAAACCCATGGAACACTCCTAGCCATCAATTCTTAACATTGAATTTCATGTTTAATTGGAGTGAAAATGATATTGAATATCTATGATTAGGAAGACCCTGCAATCATTGATCCTGAAAACCTTTTGAACATGGCTCTTCTATCTTGCTTTGCAGAACCCTTTTATGTGCAGGTTTGTAGAAAATGTATTTATGCCATTTCTAAAGCCTTGATATTCATATATTCATTTTGCAGATCAATGCTGCTATTTTTATATCGCAGTAAATAACTTATTACCTGAATACATTTATTATATTTATTATTAAATATTTGAGCCAAGGGTGGGTTGATTTAGTCTTATTGTTTGATCTTCAATCTTTACCCTTTGGTTACAACCTTTCCAATTAAAGAATAATTGATTCTATAAATATGTGCATTTGAACTTTGTGTCAATGCAGAAAGATAAAAAATCATTTAATAAAATATTTGAGATATGCAGTCAATAATCCCTGTGTGTGGAGAAGAATAGGGAAAGTCTCATGGTTTACAGCCGAACAACATGTGAATGTTATTTAGTGTTGAGGCATGGAATAAAGTCTTTGTCCACAGACAAACCACAGTGGCTTAAACTTGGGCTATTTCAATAGCAGGTTTTGAACTTGAATGTTTTGGGTTGCATTCTGGCATGCACAGTGTCTCATAGACTGTAGCAATCAGAAGTCTTGTAAGGCAGTTTTGTCTTAGTAACATGATAACTGATTTGTCCTGGACTTTAGAAATGTTTCTTACAGAAATATATCTCACCTGTGTTGTTAGACATTGATATCCCATCGCCTTTAGTTACATTTTTGCTTTTTCTGTATATGAAATAAATAAGTTATTTCCTTTGACAGCTGGTAGCTTTATATTTATAATATTCAGTTTACTTTTAAATAAACTCTATCAGATACTGAATGTCTAGTTTGTTTTGAATACCAGCTTTTTCAAAGATTAATATTATGCCCACTTTTCTGATGTCTTGGCTCCCCCCTTTAAAAAGTACATTAGTTGACTGATGTCTTGATACTCTCATCCACCCCCCAATAAATACTGTACAGTAGTTGGCTGATGTCTTTACACACTCGCCCACCCCCAATAAATACTGTACAGTAGTTGGCTGATGTCTTGACACACTCGCCCACCCCCAAATAAATACTGTACAGTAGTTGGCTGATGTCTTGATACACTCGCCCACTCCCAATAAATACAGTAGTTGACATTTGTTATTTTTACTCTTACCCATTAATAAATACAGCAGCTGGCTGATGTGTTAGCTCCCCTATTAATAAATACAGTAGCTGGCTGATGTGTTAGCTCCCCCCATTAATAAATACAGTAGTTGGTTGATGTATTAGCACCCACATTAATAAATATAATAGTTGGCTGGTGTTTAGGCACCCTGTCTCCAAGTGTTTCCTTTAGAGTTGAAAGATTGAGAGTAAAAAATCCCCTTGATGTCAGATCAGGGGGTCAGACTGAGTAAAACAGATACCTTGGTGGCAGAACTGGGGGGTCAAATTAAACATTTCAGGGTCTCAGATGCACAAATGAGGGTAAAGGAAAACACTGACCCCTACTATAATAAATATGGTGGTTGGTTGATGTTTGGGTACCTCTCCCTCATAATAAATACAGTACTTGATAGTTTTTTAAAAAAATTCTCTCTTCTGTAATAAATATTATGCCCCCTCCCCATTAATAAATACCTTCTGTGATAAATACAATAGTTGGATCTTGTTTTGACTCTGCCCTATAATAAATATATGTGCAGTAGTTGGCTGATGTTTTGACTCTGCCCTTAATAAATACAGTAATTGGCTGATGTTTTGACTCTGCCCTTAATAAATACAGTAATTGGCTAATGTTTTGACTCTGCCCTTTGATAAATACAGTAGTTGGCTGATGTTTTGACTCTGACCAATAATAAAAACAGTAGCTGGCTGATGTTTTGACTCTGCCCTTTAATAAATACAGTAATTGGCTGATGTTTTGACTCTGCCCTATAATAAATATATGTATAATAGTTGGCTGATGATTTGACTTTACCCTGTAATAAATAAGTATTTGGCTGATGTTTTGACCCCACCCTTTAATAAATACAGTAATTGGCTGATGTTTTACCCACCACCCCCAACTAATAAATACAGTTGTTTGATGATGTTTTGACTCCCTCGCAAAAAATATAGTAATTTGCTGATGTTTTGACTTCCCCCAGTTATAAATAAGTTAAGTTGGCTGATGATTTTTGACTCTCCTCTCCCAAATAAATAAATACAGTAGTTGGCTGATGGTCCCCCCCCCCCATAAATACAGTAGATGGCTGATGTTTTGGCTTCCTCCACCCCCACCCCCAGTAAATACAGTAGTTGCTTGCTGTTTTGATGGTTTACCTCACCTTCCCCTATAAAAAAAAATACAGTAGTTGCCTGATGGTTTGACTTCCCCTCCCCTAAAATGATCACAGTAGTTGGCTAATGTTTTGGCCTACTTCACCCCCACCCCTAGTAAATACAGTAATTCCTTCCTATTTTGACTCAGCCTTATAATAAATACAGTAGTTGACTGATGTTTTGGCCTCCCCACCCACCTACCATGAATACAGTAGCTGGCTGATGTGTTGCACAGACAAACACACACCCATAAATACATAAGTTGGCTGATATTTTGGTTCTGCTTTATAATAAATGCAGTAATTGGCTATTGTATTTGGCTTCCCCCCTATAATAAATGCAATAGTTGGATATGTTTTGCCTACCCCATCACACACATACACAATAAAGCAGTTGGCTGATGTTTTGGTTTACCAAATAATAAATACAGTAGTTGGCTGATGTTTTGAATCCTTCTGTAATAACTACAGAAGTTTGCTATATTTTGGCTCTCCCATAATAAATACAGTAGCTGGCTGATGTTTTATCTTCCCCCACCCCATAATAAGTACAGTAATTGGCTGATGTTTTGACCCTGGCCTTTTATAAATACAACTAAGTTGGCTGATGTTTTGGCTCTGCCCTATAATAAAAACAGTTACAGTTGGCTGATGTTTTGACTCCTCCCTATAATAAAAACAGTAGTTGGCTGATGTTTTGTCTCTGCCCAATAATAAAAGCAGTAGTTGGCTGATATTTTCACTGAGAAGGAACATAGCTTAAGATTGAAATGAATATCCTTTACTTCCAGCAAGTCTCATCTAAGTTTTTATTTTAAGGTTTGCCAGAGTCTTTCACTGTCCAGTATTTGAATAGTGTGTTGTCATGTAATGGTTGTAGGGTGGATACCCACCCACACCAGCCCTTGCTGGCTGCCTGTGTGTGTCATTGGTAAAGGTACTTAATTCTCATCGTTTTCAACAATATATATGTGTGTGTGTCTGTGTGTGTTTTATTCTATTGTTCCTATACAAGACTTTCATATGCTGTTATTTGAATAGAATTATATTGTTCCTATGCAGGACTTTCATATGCCATTATTTGAACAAGACTTTCATATGCTGTTATTCCACTTTTTATATCACATAAATAATGACATTGCTATCAAGGGAACCAACTCTGTTTGGCTTCAAAACACACCTGCAGTAGATGAATTCTCTATTCTGTTCATACAGGTAAATCATGAAATAGTACTATTGTGTTTATTTCAGCTTGAATTCATTGGTGGTCAAATCTGTTTTGAGTTATTAATACATTAGTTAGTATTTTTCTCTTGAACTAGTAAGGAATATGTGCAAATCTGATAGACTTTTACTTATTAAACAGTTCTGCAGACACAACGATGCAAATTTTGATGAGATTAAAACCAAAGAAATTCCCTACAAGTCATATTATAGTTTATCCACATCCATGGCAGTGTTAATATATTCCCAGAATTATTCTTTTCTCATTTTGTGTCCCACTTTTTGTAGAAAATCCAGGATATTAAATTGGACCAGTCCTGGATGATCCATCTATCCTTCTTCATATCTGTCCATACTTAACATCTGTCCATCTGTCCCACTTTCAATTTTTGCAGAATAACTCCCGAATTATCATTGAATTTCAACCAGTCTAGCTTGAGGTTGATGAGACCTTGGCTGCATTAAGTTGTCAGCATTCTCTTTCATTTATCAGAGTTATTTGCCCCTAATTGTCAGACCCACTTACTTTTATTCTGAACTATTTCTCCATTTTGGGATTTTAAATAAATCAAGTACCATGTATACTTGCTTACAAGATGAGCCAAACTGCAGACTGCACAGACCCAGATGTGCAGGCAGATATGGGTCTGTGCAGTCTGTTAGGAGTAATCAGTACAACAAACAACACAGACCCTGATCTGCAGGCACATTATGCAATGGCAGATCTGGAACTTTGTTGTTTGTAGTTTGACTTACAAGCGAGTACAGTAGGCATATTGGTATTAATGAGAGTCTGGCTGTGTTTGACTTCATGTTACATGGTACATGTTCAGCATCCAACAACATCATTTAGTAGACTTATGGCCATACTTTCTGCACAGTAATGTCCTTAATTCCTAGTAGATTTCAACCAATTTTAGTGTGCAATTTTATGTTCATGATGCCTTGTCTTGGTTGTAATTTTCATTGTTCAGTCTGCATTATCATTTTGCATGTTTGTGGCCACAGATTGTTGGACCCACACACTTGTTTCCACACAACGATTTACTTAATTATTATTGGATTTCAATAGGTAGCTCCAGATTGATATACCATATTACTCACTTATAAGTTGAGTTAAACTGCAAACAACAAAGATCCTGATCTGCCATAGCATAATGCGCCTGCAGACCAGGGTCCATGTTATTTATTCTACTGACTGCCCCTAACAGCTGCACAAACCTAGATCTACTGGCATATTATATGATGACAGATCTTGTCTGCAGTTTGCAGTTAGTCTCATAAGCAAGTATATATGATTACTTAGGCAGTCTTTGGTTATCAGCTTTTTATGTCATTACTAAGAAGAGTTGTAATGGCTGCTAAATGTTGGATCCACAGTTGTGTATTCATTGTCATATTAGCAAGACCTGGGCTTGATTGTTAGATGTACCTTAAATTTTATGAACTATATCACCAATGTCACCCTGCCCATTCATCGACAAAATAACACTCCCCTGCTTTCAATAACAGAAAAAGGGGATTGGGTGGGAGCAGGGACATGAATTCTTGGAATTTGAATTTTTATTTTTCATTTCATCAGATTAATGTCAAGCCTCAATATTAATACCTAGTTAGCTATAGGTTTTCCTCATATTGATTTTTGTCTCTGATTTATATGGCATTTATTACTGTCATGATAGTGTTGCTATGAAAGAAGACACAAAAATAGATACAATTCTGTTGCAAGTACAGCTGTAACATAGCTTTTCAATTTAACTGAATCATTTACAGATAATACCAAAATGCAATTGCTTCTGATAATGCTTGATGTCAGATTTTAATTTGAGAGGATGTAAGATAAGAGAAGAAGAGCCCTTGAGTCGACAAGGGTTGCAGTAATTCGTATTTAGCTTTTTTACTGCATTGAAATTGTGCATTAGGAAGATATATGCATGTGTTTATATCACTACAGCATTGGCATTGGCTGGGGAGGAAATTTGATAGGAAAGGCATGTACAATGGATTGTTATTGGTAATTTATGCGGTGGGTATTAGTTTACAGGCTGTTATGCTCTTTTAAAAATTACCTGAAACTTTCACATGGGGATTGAATTGTTAATGCAGAATGATTATCAATGAAGAGCAATTATTGAAAGGACACAGAGTAATAAGATACTTGGAAACATAATCATTTTGAATAATTTATTTCAAGTATTCTTTTTCAGGTAGTTTGTATTCTGATCTATTACAGGTGAATATTTCAAATTATCATTTCCAGATAAACAATTATTTTGAAGAAAAAGAAATTGGCTTTCAATTTCTGATGCTTTAATATATTGAGTGATCACTAGTTGGCTAACTATTGTTAAGCAATTGTCCAGTGGAT
>JAECUM010053022.1:0-22865 GCA_016617855.1 Megalonaias nervosa
AACATCCTGTTACCAGGAAGGAATCTAACGTAGTCCGATATCTGGAATTTCTAGCACCTAAAGCTCTAGTTTCTTTGGGAGCTAGCCTACATCATGGAGAGTGATAGAAAGAAAAAAACCTCATCAACAAGCGTCAGTAACCCGTAACACCTCATCAGCGCGAATGTGAATCGACAACAAATCACTAAGTTGGGACTTGAGTGTAGATCTTCGGAAGACATTGGTTTTCCCGGAAGTTGTTTAGATGTTTCCATGTCAGGATTAAGTGATTTGTCCAGAGTCTATAAAGTCTGGTAGCCATTGAATTGGCTGTACTTTGTGTGAAAAGATGTAATGAGGCTCATGAAAGAAAGTTGACCACGTATGCAGACCTGATAGGCTCATGCAGTAGCAGGCGAGGGAGTAGTTGGTCGTCCCCATTACAGATGGGAAGTAGAATGTTTCCTGCTCAATATGTTAGGAAGATGCTCAGTATTCCAGGGTGCAGGAAAACAAACATAAAGTAGCGGTTCAGGTAAAAGGCAAAGCTGCTGATAGATCATCAGGCTAGTTATAAATGAAGCTTGAGGACAAGAGCTGGTTGGCTACACCAATAGTAGATGACTGATAATTGCTGTGCCCCGCCATAAGGAGAGTGTTCAGGGATAAAGAGCGCAGCTCCAAGTGATAGATGGTCCCCGGCTGACGATGGTTATGGTGCAGCAGTGGTTGCACTATATTACAATATAATGAAAGATTTCAGATACTACACGATTCTTTTTGTCTTGTACAGTAAGGAGCACTACAATGACAATGACGTGGCTTTCTTCACTTTAAATGATTTATACAGATGATGTGCAAAAAAGAAATTTTCTGGATAAGCTAAAACAAAGTAGAATTAACAAAACCTTACAAGTCTTTTTTTTTCTTTTCAACGTTATAGTTTGCAAGCGCACAAATTGCTCCGACACTAGTGTGTTATGCTACATTATATTCTTCATCCAATCAGTTTTGTTTTAACGAAACTGCATTTATTGAAATGGATAGGCATTCATTTTGAAATACGGCAAACTGATGAATAAAATTTAAGCAATGGAAATCTTGAAACCACGTTAGCTAACGTTACATTATGGTGAGTAAACAAGGACATTACAGTATTATTTGGCTTAAGAACAATGGTTCCGTGTCAAACAAAACGACTCGTGTATTGCGGTAAAATTTAAATATATCTGAAACATTGCAGTCTTTAATATCCTGAAATTATCTTTATTTACACTAGATTCTTGTTAACGTTTTTTGCATGGAGGTTCGTTATCAATTTCACTGCTGAAATAAAAAATTAGGAATTGCCTTGCGATCTTGGACTTGGAGGAAAAAATATTTGACGGAAATAAAAGTCAATTTTATGAACTATGGATACCATAATAGGTCATACAACAAATATTGGTTGTAATTAAACTGATGACATTTACTCGCGCTTCGGAATTGAATTGTATCAGCCTTGAATATTGTGCGTGGGTAAGCATATCTTGAGAGGGGAAGTTTTAAATGCTTTGTTTATTACCTTACCACTTGAACTTCATACCAGAAACCAGTAATGTCATCATTTGACACACCTGACACACTGTTAGAAGCCTGCCTAATCTATATCAACTTGAGAGCTGAAATATTCTTAAGTTACTATCTAGCAATACCTCGTCTGCTTGATGCAGATATCAATATAGTATCTAATGCATTCGATTGCAAACTAAGCGAGCAGGGGCAATTATCAATGAAAGTAATGTTTGAAGTAGCCTTATTCCAGCATGTGGCAATGTATTAAGCCAGACCGAAATCGATCGACCTTTCAATTTTCTCGTAATATTTTTACCTGCAGCTTCAAGGTGTTCAATCGGGATATTGCCATTTGCTTGAAATAATAGCGGAAAGAAACATAACTTTACTCGATAATTATGCCATTCACTTTATCACTAGCCTTCTCGCACTTTCAAATAAATTATAGCAAACCTATAATACAAATTTCAAGGCTTACTGAAGCTTTCACTTGCACTGAATCAGAGCGCACTATTAAATCCCAGTGATTAAAATATTCTCATATATAATATATATTGTCCTGTAAGTACATCTTTTCCAGAAAGGGATACCAATATATTGAGTATATTATCCTTTTTATCTTTGCATGCAAATGTAATGAAAGACTGTTAAATTTTATGCATTTTGTTCTTAGAGGATACACATACCGTTTTCAGAGTATAATTGAATGTGATGTAGCTTTCCAAATATCCTATCTCCGGCCAATCACATGACGCCCGGATATTATTGCAATCCAGTTTCTTTGACCAGTTAAGTACTCTATTGATTGTGAAAATAGCATATATATTATTAAGATTTGAGTTCATGTTAAATCGACTCTAAAACGTTATAACTTTAAAAGACATAATGAAATGTATGATACAGAATGCAGTATTTTCATACTAATAGACAGGTTTCAACATTATAGGTCATAAACTCGTTATTTTGCATTTCGAAACTGATGTTTCTAGTAGAACGTGTAAAACCGATGACTGAAATAGGAGAAAAACGGATGGAATATACGTTATAATTATGTAATACTGACATCGGAAAATTTCCTCAGTATTAGGTGCCTGTAAGAAGATGAACCGGGTTGGGGTCAGATTGCAATGAATACACAAAGAATGATAAAGGAAAATACGTTTATTTATAGATGATTAAAGATGAAAACTCCAATACCAAACTCGTGTGCATAAATTCCAAGACTGGATTTTTAACACTGAGTTAAATAACTGAAGAATAACTGAAATAACACAACAAAATACGATACGGTCCCTAACTGGAACGAATTGTAAGATGTAATATAAAGGGAAGGTCAACAATAGGAAATGAAATGAAATTGAAGAAAACAAGCACAAAAAGAAATAATAATTACCGGTAATCACTCAACCAATGATACGTGATTTTCAAAACAGTGATATGGTTTCACTCAGAGATAACTGGTTTCATATAAACAGTGACAATGTTTCACACAAATAGTGACAACTGGATTTATATAAAAATACAATGACAATTTTTCACTCAGATAGTGATAACTGATTTAATATAAATTGGGACATATATCTTGCGGCGTCCAATGAATAACCACAAGGTAATTTCAGTCCCACCGCTCTGCCGGATGGTCAAGGACCCACCAAGAATGGTCCGCCCTTCACTGTCTGCCTAAGGATCCGTAGAACATCTTGTTTCCTGCAGACCCGTTGGTCCCGAAGCTTTGTTCCCTCACCATGAGATATCCACTATCAGGGCCAACACCACCACCGACAGCAGGACACAGGATATATACCAACCCAAATTAGCACCACGGTTACAACAACACCTACAGTACGGTGCAGACACAAAGATACAGCAAAATTATGTCACTATCGCTGTGCCACTCTCTCACTCCTTCAGTCTTTCACTCCCTTTTATCTCTACAGCTTGAGTTATTGAGCCGTAAAAGACTTTCCGTAATGTCAAATTTGAATGTACCATGAGCCTATATGTACCTTCGCTATGTTGCAATGCACGGCTGTGCGCTCAGGGTAAATCGGTTTTTCATTGGTAAGCATTTCACTCCTGTAGCATGGAAAGAAACGAACTCACTACATCGAAATAATGTATGATACAGATAAACCACTCTCAGGAAATGCTGTACACAGAAACGAAACTCGAGTACATTCTATTTCAAAATATTCATAAACAATAAATATACCCAATTCTGTTACCATGTCGGCTTATTTCATTTGTATCAATTTTTTCCATTGCCCTCTTGGAATAATAAATCGGGATTAAGCTATATACGCATCAGGCGGTTATCGAGTATGTTGGAGAATAGTCACAGTTCATCAATAACCACTGATAAAACCTCTCTTTTCCAGACTTTCCTAAACTGATTGGAGGAGTACTTGGTTACTGTAACCTTCACTGTACCCTGAAAAAAGGTGTCTTGATTTAGGGATGCCTTGTACAGTCATCATAATTATTTGTATCTTTGTCAACCAGCAACATGCTTATTTTTGCAATATGTCATTTTTAATTCGGATGATTGATTGAAGGTCGACAAGGTCATGTAGTAGCTAAACTTCTGCTAACGACTGATGCGTGACTAATCTGGTGTTTAACAAAATTGGTTTTGGACTGTAGGATCAACAAGTAGAAATGTTTTAGTTCTTTGAAGACATATTGTATATAATACACATGTAGTCCCTATAGATGCAGTTGAGATTAATATAGCGAAGGATCTTTACCAATTGCGTCAGCACTGCAGGATCTATTTGGCCTCAGACAGAATCGCAAATATCGGAACATTGTGTCCTAAAAGGACAGCGACAGCTCCACTGTATAATTTAGTGTTGAATTTGAAGACAGAGATTTGGTACTCAAACGCAAATGAACTCTCTTTCTCACAAACACACCTTTGCACAAAATTGGTAACGGAATAATGGTAACAAGGTATCTCCGTAGATTGTAGTAAACGGAGTTTTTACACTGATCCACATGTGTACAGAAAATCAATATTAAGTTCTGACTGATTATTTTATTGAATGTTTCAGAGAAGGCTGTAAAACATTGTCTTTATTTGGGAAAAAAATAAGTTAAATATGTTAAATAAATAACTCTATTTCTCCGCGAAATATTTATGTGGACCTAATATTTTGGCGGGCTGACAAGTTTATAAAAATGTGTCTGTCAACAAACATATTTTAGTCTGTACAAGTAAAAAATAACAGACATTGACATGCTTTATCATTTGATTGGTCTGAATTGTAAGGGCACAAATGAGGTTTACACTATCATTGTATACTTTTTTTGTCGAACATGATCATATTACTTTTATGGGGCAGCTAAGGATTATGCAACCTTTCCATTTCTTGCTGACATATAATTATATGGTTGTGCTACTTATCTAGCACTGACATCTCGAGACAGATTGTATGAAACTTACTTGGTACTGCTGCCATTTTTCTTAGCGTTTGGTGGCTGTATTAAAACTTTTTCTATTTTCATAGTTATGTCCTTATTGTTCCACATAAACGTGTTAACAATAATCTGTGCTATTTTTCCAGGCACTCTGCGTTGTCCTTGTGTTTTGGTGTCTGTTTAACATGCTGTTCAAGAACAGGACTGTATCTTGCTTAACCGTCATAACATTTTTGCTGTTACTGTGCCCATCATTATGGTTATGTATGATGTGCTGAATATGGTTTGTTTTTGCTAACAAAAGTCCTTTGTCAAAGGGGCAGTTGCCTAAGGGCAGAAACGAGTGACTAGACTTTGCTGATAATCCAATGAAGAACATAATAATTTTTGGTGAACACAATTAAATTACTGATACATATAGGAAAGTAATACAATCTAAGTCAAATTAATTAGGGAACAAAGGCTAAGGGGGGGGGGGAGGGAACAGGTAAAACCGAGAAGTCAACATTTGTATCAAGAGACATTAATCAACATGTATTTTCACAATAAAAATCAATATTCAATTACAAAATAATCATCCAAAATCTATTTCCGAAAATGTTATTTCTGAGCACTTTGTATTTCCAGAGAATATTAACTTGAATTAAATAATTTGAATAACTAAATTCCACACCAAACGAAATACTGGACCCAACAATAATTCAAATATTTCTGCTCAGATCTTACAGAACTAATAAATAATTTCTAGATAAACAAAATTATATAATCCCTTACTTAACTTCTGTTCGCAATTAGAATTTTCTGGAAAAAAAGAACCTTTTATTTAATAGAAAAGTTCATTCTGGAGGGTCTCTAATCTTTTCCAAATGAAGTTCACTCTCTTGTACTGATGTATCGATAGTCTGGAATAGTTTGATATGATAACAGTATTGATGTATCACAATGATAAAATCCAAATTGTCTTTGAATGAATTCACAGAAAATCCAAATTAGTTACCTATTCCTAAACTATGTGATCACCTTGTAAATCCATTGAATAATTGAAATAAATTATCAAACATTACAACTGAATACAAATAAAGCTGATTATATTACTCATTCCTTATATGAAAAACTAAGACATAATTTAAGAACCAGGATGAGGGTCAAATATTCATTTCCATATCATTCCAATTTGTCTACAAGGTCAGGTTCTTTAGCAGCCAACCAATCAGATATTAGGTGCCCAGGAATTACCTAGGGGGAAACAAATGATCTGTACTTAAATCTCGTCAAAATAGCCAACACGATTTCTTCTGCACTTTCCAAGGTCAAAAGGCCACAAAATATTTATTTACATAACAAGATGACTTTATCTTAATGTACTAATCTACACTGGACAAAATTTGCAATTATATTGTTTGTGTACGAAACGACCTTTACAATCTAAATCATAGAAATTGACACACAGGATATAGATAAATGTAACATCTGCCCGCATAATGAAAAAGAAAGATTTATACAACAATCTTTCTTTTATATTTTAGTCACAAAAATAAATTATTAGGATTGCACAGAAATATGTGTTATGAATGATACTATATGTATACAAATGAAGGCAATATGGTACTTCTATACACTTTAGTGCATCAACAGACACTTTAAATGGCAGACTAAAATTTGGACCTGAAAGAACAGGTGCAATCTTAAGTATGGCCTTCAATTTATCGTGAGAGCTCCTAACATTTGTCTGAGCCTATCGAATAATTTGCCAACATTTTTCGAGTGATCTTCCAGGTGTCGTTGTAAGCGTTACAATTATCTAGACCAGATGAATTATATTCAGTTAACATTGTAAACTTTAAATTGATAAAGTTCACCTGGAGTTACGAATAACCTTGATGATAGATTTTGCATTATGAATTTGTCAGTGCCGTCATCGATTCTTGGTATTGAAAATGAATCTGTTTAGGTGACACTGTTCACTTTCTATCGCCAGTACAATATGGAAAGTATTATCTTGTTTCAACCCAAGAACATATGGTGAACTCCACTTACTTTTATTTGGTTCAATAAAAATATCTCTCGAGCCATTATTCAGTTTCTTGTTTCAAACATTCCAGATTGATCGGGTTCATCATGTAAGGATATTATTTCACGGGCGTAGAATCCGCCATTTGAACATCATGGTAAATTATTTTTGATCGTGTTGTAAGATCTGGAAACAAGTGTGCATATTCACTTAGTAGCTGTCAAAGAGGATTTTAAGGTATGGGCAAGAGAGTCAGAGATTAATCACCAGGGTAAAAAATTACTTCCTTTCCATTTATGTCTTACCTTAATGTCATTCTTGATTGAGTAGACTGATGATTCGTTCTTGTTGCTTAACAAAATATTATCCTTTTATGAAAATGTATTCGTTTCAAAGATAAAAATGCATTAAAGATTAGACATTACAGTATGTAGGAAACAACATTACCGTTGAATGCCAACACATTTCACCAGCGTCTGAATTTCCCCTTTGACAATTTATATTTGAAGTTTCTCTTGTAGCGACTTTAATGTTTCACGGATAGTATGTCCAAAACGAGATCAAAAGGACTAAAACTTAAAGATCCTTGAACTGATTCCCCAGCAGCAAAATACAACAAATGGACATCCTCGCCCCAATCTTTTCCTATATCAAAACAATACTACTAAATCATATTCTTCAAAATTTGATGAAAACTTTTCCTAAGCCCTTTAACATTCAGAAGATTTAAACTGATGAATGATGTTACGACTCTATGGTCATAAACTAAGTAACAGAAGGAATCAAAACCAACAAATGTTGTAAAACTTGGCAAATAATTTAACTATGGAAGTTACGAATGAAAACGAAAGTAGGAACTTACATTATTATGAAGTCAGTCCAAAATAATCGTGATGAAGTTCTAAGTCCAATGATTGAAAGGTTCCGTACAAATTTCAAAATTGGAATGTTCTGCTCCACCATGAATCATGACATTGTCAATATGCCGTCGTCTAGAATTCCTTAGAATCATTTACAACAGTTCCAGAAAAAATTATTATCCAAATAATGAGCACATTCTATTTCCACTGAAGAGTCCCAGCAAATGTTTTTGCTCTCGAACAATATCTAATTATTAGATGCAACACCTATTCAGACTTACAACAAGAACACACAAGATAAGGATGACTACAAAATAGGAATAAATCAGATTGCTCAGTTCTTTCCTAATATTCATCTTCTATTACGACTATATTTCACAACATATGGCATATGACAGACCTTACTAATCATTGTGTCTCGCAATCGCCTATCCACGTGAACTATCCCAACCATTGGAAAGTTACTGAAATCTTCTAGAATCTTCCCAAGTCCCAATAGTCAATGAGAAATTAACCCAAAGACCCCATTAAGTCTTATTATTAACATTATTATTAGTAAGTGTCAGCACATACGAAAGCATCTATTTATAGATCTTATGGATTTTACGCTCCTAACAGACATAAAAATCCTTAGTCACGAAGGCAAAATCTAATAAAACAATTTGCAAAGAAGAAACAACTTTATCAAAGTTTTTCTATAGTTTTAGTTTTAATATTCCTCAAAGGAATAGCCTCTGGAAATCCTTTGGCTCCACACATTATGGTCAACAAGTATTGGATGGCTGAGTTGGTGTTAGGTAATGGACCGACACAGTTTGCTATTATTCCGCTAAATGGTTAATCAAATGAATGAAGTGGATGCATATGAGGACTAGGTATCCTTTGATAGGGTTTTCCTACCCTTTGACGAGTGTGACAAAATCTACACTATTTATAAATATCAATTTATTTTGGGCTAATAAAATGATTAAAAGATCTGACTCCTAAATGACCAGCCAAATGTACTTCTTCCGCTAGACCAAGAATTACCTCTCGGTCTGACTTTAGGAACAACACTTTGATTGATCACTTACCACTCCTCCCCATCGGGTACCTCAGGTTCTCTACGTTGTCTGATAAGGACACAAATTAAAAAGCAAAGAAACAAACAAACAAGAAAAACCCCAACAATCTGGTGCTTGTTTGGCATCAGTTTCGCTAAGAGCCTACTGAAGCAAACAGGAGATCTCAGGGTATTGCTCCTTTCCTTACCACTTGTTTGATCAAAACCAGGAGCAGACGTGACCTATAAAAAACTGACCAATAAATGTGTCGGCCTAAGGAATATTTTTTTCCTGAATGGCACCACCCTCAAGTCCTCCATTTGCCATAGTTCTAGTAACTTCACAAGCAGGATATATAAAAGTGATTTCAATTTCAATAGGAACAACTTTCCGATCCAAACAAGGTTTGTCAGCTACGAGAGGATAAATACAACCTTATCATCAGATAGGTCATTGCCTAGTAACAAATGAATACCCTATATGGGTGAAGAAAGTCACGGCTTCTACAGTCATGGGTCTGAGACTAAGTCTGAAGACAAATTAAACAATGGAAAGGAATATTAATACAGTATCTCTCTATTCCCTGAATAAAAACACTTTCACTATGAGAAGACTTCTCAAATAAGGCAAAATACTTTATAAGAAGAGACTCTGAGAAACTCCAGTTCTCCTAATATTTTAATAGGAAGCCAAAATAAAATAGTCACCTTTCGACATGAATAGTTCATAATTTTCCATAATAATTCAAACTAGGGTTTGTTTGATTCAACAAATCTATTTCTTTCGATACAGGAATGTGACCTTGGCCTCTTAGAAATAAGATCATTTGGAATAGAGCTGCTTGTATTCCGTTGTTATTTTCCAGATTGTAGGAATTAGAAATAACGTACTCTTTCGTCTTAAGTGTAGGTCGGAAGATGAAAGGATTTCCAATCAGTCTTATCAGAAGTGTGATTTCTATAAGTTTTGCCAGACTGTGTTTTGGAAGTTTTTGTACGAGACTGAAATTGTTAATTATTTAACCAAGACGCTATTGATTGGAATATTTATAATAAATTAAACTTTGTGAGTCAATTAACAGTCATCATTTGTGCTAGCGGAATTGTCTAATTGTGCGATCGTTTTCTCTTCAGGGTAGGTCTAGATGTCATTATGAAGTGTTTGAAGCAATATTAAATTTTAATTAACCTTCTTGGCGCCACCTATCAAACAGTTGTTAAGTTTCGAAATGGGTTGGCCATTCTCATTTCTACAATTCTTAAAAATTTGACGATATGCCTCCAGTACCAACTCGTAACTCTTCAAGATACATTCGTTATCCACAACGTAATAAGCACCTTTTTATCGAGAGTGAAGTGTAGATTTCATAAGCTTTGCCAATAAGTATACTTTATGATAATAAATTCCAATGTTTTCATGGTCATTGTCAGTATTCAGCAATTTTTTTTAAAATAAGGAAACTATTGATCGATCTCCTTCTTTTCAAAGAAGATACTAGCCTAATATTTATGGTAACATCAAAAACCTGAACTTGTGCGCAGTGCAAAGGTGGGAGGGTGCTCTCCGCTTGGAAGTTGTATTTTTAAAATCTAGATTGCATTTCACTTTTTTCTTTCTCTCTTTTGTATTTATATTTTCATTACTCTTTCTCCTTTCTGCATTTACGTTTATTTCTCTCCTTTCTTCATTTGCATTTGCATTTCTCTCCCTTCTTTCTCTTTTTGCATTTGCATTTCTCTTTCGCCCTTTGCATTTGCATTTCCAACACTTCCTTCTGAACTCTAATTCCATGTTTTGTTAACTGTAATTCTGTAACTTCCTCTCCGAACAAGATAGACGCTTCCAAATGAAATCGAATGCACTTTTACGAAGCATACCATTTACTACCATATGAGTAACCATTATATTATTTATCTCTTGCTTCGTTATAATGTCTGGCAAGCTCACGCAGTCGGACTCCAGCCCTTCCTGAGTAAGATCTAAGACAAAGTTCTCCACTTTAGATGATGTGGTGAAAGCTTGTTGTTTTCACTAAAGATTTCTCAAATACGCGAAACTAAAATACCGGAGAGTAGGAATATTATAAACCAAAGCAAATTTAAATTTCAAAAACAATTGCAATTTCTCTGAAATATTTATAGAAATTCGTATCCCGGAAGAGAGAAAAAGCAAAGCTTTTGTAACATTCAAGAAATCATCTATTTCCCTATAATACGAAGTGAAATATTTAAAATAACTTATAGTATGGTGAATTAAATCTTAAAAAGTCATAAACCTCAAATCTGAAGTCCAAAAGTACCGAGTATTTAAAATTAGTTCCAATGGTGTTCCGAATGAGGATCAATCTATTGTGCTGACTTGCCAATAGTCTGGAAAGGTTTGATATGTTAATAATCTTGATTTATCACAATTATATAATATAAAATATCTTAAAATATAAATATATTCAAAGTAATTCTAAGACAGTTACTTATTCATTATGTTTATGTGGAGCTTATTATTCCATTGAATTATAACTTACATACATACATACTTACATACATACATGCATACATACATACATACATACAAATAATACTATCATACAGGTTAGAGAATTTTTAGTTCGTATTCTATGGAGATTCGAACCCAGGTCAGCGGGTAAATTCTGCCAATTATTATAAAGCATTCTACTATAGAATCCAGGGATAACACTTTCCATTCTGTTTGGTGTATATTTCTAATTCTCTCTCTCTCTCTCTCTCTCTCTCTCTCTCTCTCTCTCTCTCTCTCTCTCTCTCTCTCAACTAACAGTGCAAAACTAGTTTATATCTAGCCTGAGCCCTTTCTACTATAAATGAATCTCTTTCAAAGGCAAACACAAAACAGAGACGAGACAAACAAAAACAGAAATATCGTTGAAGTTACAAACTTTTACATGACTATTTCTACACCAATAAATGCTTGACACATTCAATGTTTCAACTAGTTTATTTCGACCTGATTCTGATACTGAAAAATGCTTTATATTGTTATTTTATATAAATTTATCTCAATCCAAATTATAGTCCAGATATTTCATTATTGTTGCTGTAATTATAGGTTATTGGGTGACTAATAAGCGAATTTAAAGAATTATGTAAAAGAATATATGCCGGCTGCAGAAGGATGATTTTATTTGTGTGTGGCTGTCTGGTTTAATATTGGTTTAAATGTTCAAAGGCGGCGTATCTAGCAAGATTCATTTTCTTTCCTGGTTTCGGAATTCCAGTTGCGATAAGTGTTATATCACTGAAAGGGTGGCCAGTTGCAGAACACTTCTCCTCCTGTGGCCACACTTTCAGTAATTTAACACTTATCGCAATTTCTCACAATCACAAGTCTGAAACTGATATTCTTTCGTTAATTTTCCTGATCTGATTGAACTCGTCTACTCCCAAATTTTAAGCATTCGATTTACAAGCTGCTCTTATCATACGAAAGCAACATATATACAAACGTTTGAAAACAAATTTCTTTGGTAGGTCCAGCTTTGCTATCGAATAAAGTTTTGTTCCAAGGCTAGATACCAAAGAATCCTGACACATCACTGCCAACGCCAATATATAACAGTCACCATACATCCTGACTCTCAATTGGTAACTTTCTCTTCTGAAAGCCTTTAGTCCTGGATTATTCCTGTCTACAACCATACCCTGTTCCGGCTTCGTGCTCCATATGCTTTTGTGGCTAGTGGTCCCAATGCAGAAGTTTTTTTTTTTCTTTCTTTTGTCTTCTGCAAGAATATTTCAGCTACGGCTACGTGGTATAGTATTTGGATGGGTAGTAGCTTGCGTCGAGACAACATTCTGGTACATTCCTCTACTATTTATTAAACTAGACAATTTTACAGTAATTCTGGTACTTCAAAAATAGGTAAATGCCGCGATAGTATTTCCTAGTACACTAGAATTGGTATCACAAAATTTTCTATACGATTTCTTTATTCGTGCTGCATAGGCACCGATCCGGTTCTTATGTACTGATAAAGCTCTTGTACATTTACTAATATAGTCGCTGCGCTGCCGTCTGTCTCTGGTCGAAACAGGATTTTATGGTTGGAAAAAGGCACTTTATTAATGCACCAGCATATGCTCTAGTGTCTAAGGTCATAATATTACGGTAGTCAAAACGTGAGGTAGCACTAGGACAAACAAAACGCTCCGATAAGCCAAAACCAACCCCATGGGAAATGTACTGCGAGAAGGCACATCGTAGTACACGTGAAGGGATCCAGCTTCTTTAACGTCTAATAACAGAGATTAGAATGTTACAAGTGTTGGAGTGTCTTAACTTAAAATTTTGAATTAGGAGGCTTAAAACTACTGGTAAAAATAAAGTAAACTATGCAGTAGTTAACTTCTCGCTGATTGCAAAGCTTGTCGGTTTGATTCACTAACACTAAATCGCCCAAAAGCTTCTTGTTTGGCAGATACCTGAAGGTAGTACCAGAAAAGGTAACAATTCACAGTAGCTATACATCTTCTTAGCATGACTATGTCACTCTAAAAGACATACATTATTCAACGAACACTGTGCAAAGGGAATTCGCAATTTTGATGAAAAAAACCTGAGCGTGTGGTCGTGAAACATGGAATATTACCTGGAGCAACCACGTCATGGATCTTCAAAATTTAGGAGAACAACCCGGGCCAGTGTTACTCAGAATAGTTGTTACAGCAACAAAATCCCCATCATTAGTTTTATAGCGAGAATACTATAGGGTTTCCAACTCCTCGACCGCTCCGGTGGCATGGTGGATAGAGAGTCCGTCTCGGAAGCGGGAGGTCGCGGGTTCGAAACCCTGGCCGAGTCATACCAAAGACTTATAAAAATGGTACTATCAGCTGCCTTGCTTGGCGCTCAGCATTAAGAAGTTAGTGTTAGGACTGTTCTTCCTTGTGTCAGAGTAAAGATACTGGGTGGGACATGATGCTACATGTCCGAGGAATCATGCCCCAGTTCTAGACATCACTATAAACTGTCACACTGAAGACATCGTAGTGCTAAGACTGAAAAATTGGTAAAGCTACGTTTAAATTCCCAACACACACTACGTTTAAATTCCCAACACACACACACAGACTCTCTCTCTCTCTCTCTCTCTCTCTCTCTCTCTCTCTCCAACGACTTCTATGCAAAAAACAAAGTATGAAGTATGAACATGTATACAAGTTAATCATGGCATTCTATTCATAAACTCTACACTATTACATGTGATTGTGATAGTTCAATATACATATTTATTACATATCCATTTTATCTGAAGTGCTTCAGATGAATTTCAATACCGATGTTCAGTCCCTTATTCCGTATCACATGCACGGATTCGTGCTACCTCGATGCCTCCTTTGACGTGCACGCTTAGATATTTTTACACTCAGTACATCATCTTTAATAAATTCCAGTTCTTTTTGAGCTTCATTCATATAGTAAAGCTAAAAATATGTAGAGAGCGTAAAATGTGATAATATAAAACCGTATTAGTTTCTTGTACTGAATCGAGGGAAAGAACTCCTTCGATATGGCATCTGAAAGCGTCACTTCTCACGGCCTCGACGTATTCGGACGCCGCAATAATTACATTTTATTCCGCTAGCTCAGATCAAAACACGTCTGCAGTTTATATATATATATATATATATATATATATATATATATATATATATATATATATATATATATATATATGTATATGATACAGCGTGACATGAAGGTTTTGAAAATATATTAAAGTGGGCATTCAATATATCGGTTTCAGATTTACTTTCACATAAGGAAATGTTTGTTTAATGCCCTGTGTCATCAACATATAATAAAGTATTTAACAAACATCATATTCATACTAACATTTGAAACATTTTGCAATAATTTTAATATCCCACCACATCAAGATAGAACATATCAAAAATTGAAGAACCTAACGGTTACTATTTTGTTCAATAATACATCATAAAAACATAGGTTGAAATGACTACTGCTGATAAGAAAAGAAATGAAAGATCCGATGTAGATATAATGTGGGATGGAGGATGACATATATAATTAAGAGCATTAAAACTCTAAAACTAACAGAAGCATCGATAGGCTTCAAACTTTAATATAGTAGCAGATGAATAAATTAATTGAAACAAATCAAATTATTAGATCATATATGATTATTATATTAGCGGGACAAACATATAATAAAGCAACATTGGCGGCATGATTCTAGTGATCGAGACGGCGTAGAAGATCATTCAAAATTGATTTTGATTGAACAAGGATATTACTCATATGGAAATACTATAACAAAATTTCAACAATATGTTTCATATTCAGAAATTATTATAAATTATCCAAGCGGATGTGAATGACATGTGTTTATTACCCATTGATATGGCTATCAAAACATGTAGTACACTAGGTCATAATAACATTTGTAAAACTGTCATCAGATTCATTTAAACTAGGTTTTAATCTTAATATAATATTGATGTGGTAAAACAATACACTACCAACAGGTCATGAAATGTCTGTATTAATTCGTCGAAAGAACAAGACTATTCTGAATGTATTAATGGAAATCCAAACAACATTACCCACAACTAATATACTTCATGATTTGGATGAGTAGGAACACATTAATTTTAAAATAGATTAATGATTAACTTATCCATCAGGATTCTAGCTAACCTGTGAATATGTTACTGGGTTCCATTGGTTTTTAAGTTTTTCGGTGGAGGTTAAGAAGTCTAACCGAATCAACTCGCTAAAAGATAACGAGCTCATTGCCTTTTCGGGATCCAATGATGCATCAGTGAAAGAAGGGCGGAACGAACTGATCCCGCCTCCCCCCCCCCACGAGAGATCCCTGGTCTCATTCAAGGACCCGCAGAGTGCTGGTAAATAATTTTTCGAAGCCTACATTGCTCGAAAATCACACAGACTGGGACCTGACACGTTTGGCTAAACAGAAGACGAGAAGCTGCGCAATGACATCAAAGATCGAATTAAATTGCTAAAAGCGCAAACGTGCTTGCAATTATAGTGATAACAGTAATACAGACACAACCACCCGACCTGACAAATCAATCCTCATCCTAGCAGCGCAAAATGATACAGTTTTCATGACATCGTGATTGTCAGCTCCTTTTGATGCCTGCAGTTTTTGTGTCGTGTCCATCTGTTCTTCACTTCTGCTAGCTGTTGGATGTGATGGTGCGGACTAGTTAAGAGTTTTTCCGCTTTTATTAAACTGGCTGACAGCTGCCCCCATCCCCCTAAACAAACTGATTTCCTGCCTCTCCACCCAGACTTACCAGGGTGAACGCAAAACATTGGCCCCGAATCACATGATCACTGGCCATCCAACCGGCTTCATACTCCGGTTCTCACCTAGCCCCAGTGGGGTCTACGACAAAAGTAATTTCTAAGTCGACTACTTCTTACAAAATTTCTGTTTATCTTTAGATATTTTACTTATGATGAAACCAATTTTGATAATTCGTTGATTCCGCACTATTGATAATTATCTTGGTCTGGTTTGTTTTTATCTAATATTATTAGTAATCTATATCTGTTTAGGTTTCTTAAACTGGCCTTATACGTTTGTCCACTGCTTAATGTACATTACCATAAAAAGTGAATTCACTTTCGAATACGTTTATATTTTATATGTTTATGAGACTTTATTAAAAGAATTTTATTTTGTTATTATTAAACAGTTTATATTTTTTTGGCCTCTGTAAATGATGTATAGTTGATTTTTAAAATAGGTTGGGTTCCATATCAAAGCATTTTTTGTAAATATTGTGTATATTAAGAAAAGTGTTTTAAGTTTTTTAAAATTCAAATGTGGTTAATGTATATATTGACATACCCTAACTACCGGGTAGTATGAGAGTGCTTTTCCCCGGCACAAAAGAATTCATCGGTTAAATATTGGTCAACATTGATATTTTCTTTTCTTTGATGCTGGACAGTTTTGTTCTTTGCCCCACCCGCATGTTTGTGGCAGCCAGAAATGCAGCAAGGTCTATTTGCTGTATTTCTGTTTATGTCGGTTGGAGCCTTAAAAATTTCTGTATTATATGCTATGTCTCATTGTTCAACTTGTCAGCACGATTAATCTATAGACCTTGTCCAAATAGATATTTTATGTTGTAAATACATCGCAGATTTTTGGTTCACTAATGTCATTTATGTTGATCACAAAATCACGAAAGTGACCAGTATAAAACACAACGTTTGTCTTTGTTTTAATTATGTATCCATATATTTTGTTTTCGTAATATTTGCACGATTGACCTAGTGAATTCTGTCTTTTGACTCTCTATCTTCCTTTCGACTCTATCGAACGGAAGGAGTAGGATGGTGTATGCACATTTAATTTTACAGTCTCATCAAGCAAGTTAATAATACAGAACATTGTCTTTTCATTCACTTTTTTCTGACAAAAACTTGCACCGATCTTCTACATGTGTATGAACACACACACACACACACACACACACACACACACACACACACACACACACACACACACACACACACACACACACACACACACACACACACTCATATATATATAAATGCAATAAACTGACGACGAACAGTGCAAAACTAGTATCTAACTAGCCTGAGCACTTTCGACTCTTAATGAGTCTTTTGCAAAGGCATATACAAAACATAGACAAAACAAACAAATAAAACACAAAAACCGTTTTGTTTGCAAAACTCTACATGGCTGTTTCTACATGAATTAAACCTTTAAATGTATTATGTCTCAACCAGCCTATATCAACTTGTTGCGGATATTGTTGCGCAATAAGATGATATAGGCTGGTTGAGACATAATACATTTAAAGGTTTAATTCATGTAGAAACAGCCATGTAGAGTTTGTTACAATGTGTACTTATTCGTAACGCTATTGATATTTACAATTCACTGTCAGTTCAGCGAAGTGCTGACTATGATCTGGTATGGGAATGGATCTTAAAAGGTTATGAGTTAGTCCCTGCGATTTATCAGCAAAAATTCAGGAACTATAAAAAGAAGCTGGACAAACTCATGTTGAATTTGCAAGAGAAAAAGAGCAGTTATTTGACAGAGGGTGCTTAGCCAAGAAAGTTGATCAAGATTATGAAAGTCTCAAACAACTTGTATTACTTGAAGAGTTTAAGAACTGTGTAAATAGTGACATTAAGACTTATCTTGACGAGCATAAGATCGAAACCTTGGAAAATGCTGCTCGTGCTGCTGACGAGTATATCTTAACTCGTAAAGTTCCTGTTGTAGGCAAGTCTTCCACTCCGCAGTTATCTGGTGAAAAGGTATTTCAGACTAATACGAGTCATTCTAAAACTCAATCTGGCACAACTTTCAAAAATCAAACTTCTGAAAAGCATGATTCAAAATCCTTGTTTCTTCCTACATGTACCTATTGTAAGAAGAAAGGACAGGTTATTCCTGATTGCTTCAAATTGAAATATAAGCATCAGAATCAAGACAGACCTATCCCAAATCCTCTTATTTCTAAGAGGTCAAGGTCACAGTCATGTATTGAAAGCAATACATTTGTTGGGTCTCATAAACCCCAGTCTGATTTTATTGTGGAGAATTATGAACCCTTCATGTCGAAGGGTTCTATATCACTCTTCGGTGATTTGGCCAAGCGTATCCCTATTAAAAGTTTAAGGGGTACAGAGCTTTTCAGAGTATTTTATTATCAGGTACTTTGCCTTTTTCTTAGAAGTTCTCTTCTAATGAGAGTGTTCTTATTCAGGGAGTAGATGTTAATGTTCCTCTCCATTCTGTCAATTTGTCATCAGACTTAGTCTCAAGACCTGTGACAGTCGGAATAGTGTCTTCTTTACCCGTTGAGGGCATTCATTTATTACTAGGCAACCACCTAGCTGGAGATAAGGCTGTGGTTAATCGACTTGTAACTGACAAGCCTTGTTTGGATCATAAAAGTTGATCCTATTGAAAAAGAATTCCCTGATTTATACCCAGCTTGTGCAGTTACTAGAGCTATGACAAGGAAAGCTCTTGAGAATGACGTTGATAAGGAAACTATTTCTTTAGCTGACACATGTATTGGTCAGGCGTTTGATGAGGTCACATTTACTCCTTGTTTGGATCAATCAAAAAGTATTGATCACAGTGATTCTCTTTTAACTACTCATTCTCTTTTTTCTAATCAGGGTGATAAATGAAAATCACTTGTCGTCGAAAAGGAATCAAAGATCCTGAGATCTTCCATTTATTTCAGAGGCCCATTAGTGAAACTGAAGCCACTGAAGTACGTGTGTGATATTTTATTAAAAATGGAATTCTTATAAGAAAATGGAGACCTCCCGAGGTACATGCTATCAAATTGTAGTCCCAAAATCTTACAGACAGGAAATAAATAATCTGGCCCATGAAACTCCTCTAGCTGTTCATTTAGGAATTAATAAGACTTATCACAAGGTCTTAAATCACTTTTATTGGCCAAGAAGCAAAAGTGATGTTTGTAAATACTGCAGAACTTGTCATACTTGTCAAATGGTGGGAAAACCCAATCAGAAGATACCTAAGGCTCATCTGCATCCTATTCCTGCATTGGACGAACCATTTAGCAGAATAATGGTAGATTGTGTTGGTCTTTTACCTAAGACCAAGTCAGGCAATCAATACTTGTTGACCATTATGTGTGCGTCAACAAGATTCCCAGAGGCAATTCCTTTGAGGAATATTAATACTAAAACAATAACAAAAGCTTTGATAAAGTTTTTTTTACTCAGTTTGGTCTTCCCAAATCTGTCCAATCGGATCACGGGTCAATCACTGATGTCTAGAATTTTCCAGGAAGTTATGCACGAATTAGGCATACAACAATTCAAATCTTCTGCCTATCACCCTGAGAGCCAAGGGGCTTTAGAAAGATTTCATCAGACTTTTAAAAATATGATTCTATCTTACTGTTTTGATTCGGGTAAAGATTGGTATGAAGGCATTGATTTACTATTGTTTGCTGTTAGGAAGTCAGATCAGGAATCCTTAGGATTCAGCCCCTTTCAACTAGTATTCGGCCACACTGTGCGTGAACCATTGAAGTTGTTGAAAGAGAAACGTCTTTCTAATGAAGATACTGAACTCAATCTTCTTGATTATGTTTCCATTTTAAATATAAATTGTCAAAGGCGTTGAGATTGCAAGAGCGAATCTGTACTCTACTCAGTGAAAAATGAAATTAAGATATGATAAAAATTCAAAGAAAAGGAGTTTTCAGCCTGGTGATAGAGTCCTGGCTCTCTTGCCCATTCCACAAAATCCTCTTCAGGCCAAGTATCATGGTCCCTACACTATTGAAAGGAAAGTAAATAATTGAAATTACATCATAAATACTCCTGGGAGGCGAAAAGAAAAAATTTGGCACATAAACATGTTAAAGGAGTATATTGAGAGGGATAGACAGGTAAATCATGCAATTATTTTAGTTGTGCCTGTCATACTCACTGAGGAATTAAGTGAAGGAATTCAATCGGAGTCTATTGATATTGGAGCGACAAATCTTCGGAATTCAGGAATCATGAGTAATCAGCACCAGAAACTTTCACATTTGCAACAACAAGAAACGAATGAACTTAAACAGTTATTATTTGAATATGAGCACTTATTTCCAGATGTTCCCACGAGAAAAAACAAAATTTTTCATGAGGCTGAAATTGTAAATTGCAAACCTGTGAAACAACACCCATACAGGATGAACCCTCTCAAACAGGAATACTTGAACAAGGAAATTCAATGTTTGCTGGAGAATTATTTCATATAGCCGAGTAGAAGTGATTTATCGTTCACCATATATTCTTGTTCCGAAACCAGATAAAACTTTCCATATGTGCACTGATTATAGGATGGTGAACTGTGTGACTTAGACAGATTCATTTCCATTACCAAGAATCGATGACTGCATTGATAAAATTGGAAATGCCAAGTACGTCACCAAATTTGACCTTCTGAAAGGATTTTGGCAAGTTCCACTAACGGAATGAGCAACAGAAATTTCGGCATTCGTAACGCCAGATGGACTGTATCAATACAAAGTGATGCCGTTTGGGATGAAGGGTTCGCGAACTACCTTTCCACGTCTGATGAATATGATTACCTCTGGTCTAGATAATTGTGATCCTTACATCGATGATGCAATCATCTACAAAAACACCTGGAAAGAACATCTAGCAACAATTCGTAAATTCTTTGACAGACTCACTGATGCAAGTTTGACAATCGATTTATCTAAAAGTGAGTTCTGCCGAATTTGTGTTACATTTCTAAGACATATAGTGGGACATGGACAAGTTAAACCTGTAGATGCTAAGGTCAAGGCTATCTCTGAATTTCCCTGTGCCTGTCAGTAAAAAGCAACTGATGCGATTTTTAGGTATGGCTTAATACTATCGTAAATTTTGTTCCTATTTTTCTAATATTGCTGAACCCCTGACAAATTTATTGAGCAAGAAAAACAAATCTGTTTGGACTGAAAAATGACAGGAGGCTTTTGACAAGTTAAAGGCCATACTTTAAAGTGCACCAATTCTGACAGCTCCAAATTTCTGTCAATCATTTAAATTATCTGTTGATGCATGTGATGTTGGGGTTGGATCAGTATTGATTCAAGAAGATAGCAATGGTGTTGATGATCCAGTGTGCTCTTTTTCTAAGAGATTAAGTAAGCACCAAAGTAATTATTGAACTATCGAGACGGAATTTTTGGCTTTGATATTGGCATTACAGATTTTGAAGTTTACATTAGTTCAGCTCCTTCTTCGATTGTTGTTTAGTGATTACAACCCCATTACTTTCATCAACAAGATGAAAAACAAACATCAAAGATTATTAAGATGGATCTTGTTGTTACAGGAATATTATGTTGAAATCAGTCACATCAAGGGAAAAGGGAATTTAATAGAAGATGCACTTTCCCGTGTTTAAAAATATTATTTCATGTACACTTTGTATAATTCATAAGAGATCGTCTAATGTAATTCTTATTTTACCTCATATATAATTAACATATGGTAAAAAGAAAGCTGTATTATATAAATCTTTCTTTTTCTTCATGGGGGAAAGTGTTACGTATATGTAATTAAATTGTTTGTTTGTTAGGTTTAAATGTATTTATTTTATTTTATTTTATCATATGTTATTGTAATGATAACTTCATTCACTGGATTTGACATTTTTCCAGAAAATTCAGTTCAGTTCTATTTAGCCTGATAAACAAGCAGTAGCTTGAAAAATTGTATCAATCAGTGACCTAGATTCAGAGCTAGTTTTGAGTTTGTAGTAAACAACTTTTTAATTTTTTTTTATCCAATCTTATAGTATGATTCATGGCGTACGTGATAATCGACTTGTAGTCTTTCTGCTCTGTTCGGACTAAGTGATCACGTGAGCCTATCACTAGGGTCTTAATCGGGTTTCAGTTAGGGTTAAAACGGACATTTCATAGTGATTTTATTCAGTCGTAATTTATACCTTTGGGGCTCAAAGGTATTCTTGTTGTTGCCAGTTTGATTTGAATTTTTCTATTTATCGGAATTAATAATTTATTTTCCCTGCAGACCACTAGTGCTCATTTGAATTCTTGGACCAAGACATTTACTAAAAGTTATTCGGAATCCTGAAGCCGGATTATTATTATTGGTGATTCAACAAGGAACTGTTGACACGACAACACAAAACAGATCATCGAAGATGTCATCGCCTTCCATCTTGGAAATTCATCGGGATTCGAACTGTGGTTCACTTATGAATTTGTATTGATAGGACTTATATTTTTAATTCCTGGATTAATGTTTGGACTAGATTCGTAAACCGTAAGTCCATTTTCTCAATTTTACTTTGTTTTTCTAGGGAAATAAATTATTTTGTTAAATTTTATAAAGCTTGTTGGCTTCGTTTTTTTCTTGTGACATTTGTACGAGCCTAGAATCGTAACAATGTATATA
>JAECUM010053023.1:0-12575 GCA_016617855.1 Megalonaias nervosa
TATTTTTTCAATTTCATTCTAATAATTTCGTAATGACAATTGTCTAGAGCGTTGGAGTGTTGGAAGTGGAATATCATCTTCTTCACTTATGTCGTAAGAAGAATCAATGTTTTCTTGCAACTTTGTTTGTTTGACTTCTTCAAAAAAACTTTTCTCGCTCATCATCACTGAAATTATCAATTTCCTTTTTAAAATCTTTGATTATTTCTAGAGATTTTTTTAACAATAATCGGATCGAATTCTGGTTTTTTCCGTACCATTGGTAAAATAGCATTCGAGTACACTTTAATAATTAACTCAGCATCCACTGCCATGCTAACGATTTTAACTAGGGTTTCTTTGTTGTGGTAGTAAATACCAAGATACTTAAAAATTTCTCGTTTTGAAAAACTATCATATAACTTTTTTGTTCTTTTTTAATCTTATCATTTTAGTTTCCTCTAAATTGTCAAGACGACTATGAGTCTCGTTTACTGGTTTTTCTTCCAGTGTTCTTGTACCATAAGCTAGTGCTTTTAACAGGCCTGTTGCAATCATTAATTTTATATTATGCAAATTAAACTCGAGCAATATTTTTAGCAGGGTCTCAACTTGTTTTTGTTCTTCTAGACAATCATCAGGATGACAGTATCTGTTTATTATATCAAAGTTTCTTATTGCTTCTTTCAGTTGTGGTCCTCGCATATACATAACGCGAACAAAATTAATACAATTATTATCTTCCAGTGAAGACAGACTGTTTAATAATTTGATGCTATTTTTTTTATACCTGGAATTACTTCTGCTATTGGATTAATTCCAATATCTTTATTGGGGTCTACAATATTATCGCCAAATTCTCTCGCAACGGTTATAATTGGTGGTTCTGATATTATTTTATAGAATTAGATTAAATTGGATCATCAAGTGAATATATTTTAAATGCTGTTAATCCTGGAAAAGGATTTTCAGCAGCGACAACGTAAATTCGAAAATATAAGTACTTGTTAACGGTAGTTGCAGTTGGAATTGTAAAGTATTGTGTTGTTGAAATATACGTGTCTTCTGTACTATACAACGTTGTCCTGGTTGTATCATCGTTTGATCCTTCCAATCGCCAATTATAAATTCGACCAACACTAGAGTTTAATCGACCGCGCAAATGAAATTGCCACATAGCAACTACAATGGAACCTTTAATTTTAATCCAAAAGTTTTCAACTTCTCCGTTAGTAGTCCATTCTTGTCTATCAGAGAAAGCGTTGTTGAGGATAATTTTCAGGATAATATGATGATGCGCTTACCTCAAACCCAACTCGGTTATCAGTTGTTTTAAAAAGTGTTGGAATATATCCAACATTATTTCTTGTTCGTTTTGCAGATATACTGTCTACATACGCTTTATTTGTCAGATCATTAGGGTTAACTAGAACATATGTCGTTATTTTATTGCTTCTCATATTTATGTTGCCTGACATTGGTCCACTGGATTGTTTTAAATACGAGGCCAGTGGTCCTCTTAATTGAGCAAAACTAATAACATCAGTATCATCAGCTGGTGGTAAATTTAACGGTAATCCAGTTATTCTTGAGTTATTGCTCATTATCAGGTTACCTGTCATTATGTCGCCAGCTTTATTAAACTTGTTATCGTCAACAGATTTTAGTTGCGCACAACTTACAGCTCGTGTATCATCAACATTTGCTGGTGGATTTATGGTTTCCAACTCAATGTTTTTTACCTGACATATTAATATTGCATGTGACCTTTCCACCAGTTTTGTCAATCTTGTCATCAACATATTTCAACTGTAAATAACTAACCGCGTGTGTTTGATTTAAGTTTCTTGGCGTATATGCTGTTTCCAAATTTATAATTTTTTCCCTGACATATCCAAGTTACCGCTTAAAATTCATCCTCTCAATGATAGTTCATTATGTTACGTGTAGGCTCGTACAAAAGTAACAAAAGAAAAGAGTGAAGCCAACAAGCTTTGTAATTTTAACAAAAATGATTTATTTCCCTAGAAAACAATGTAAAGATAGGAAAGAGGACTTACGGTTTGTGAATATAATCCAAAATTAATCCTAGAATTGAAAAATATAAGTCCTGTCACCAAACAGTTCTAATAGAATCCAGGTTCGAATCTCGATGAAACTCCAAAATGGAAGGCGATGACGTCAGATGAGTTCATTGTACTGACGGCAACAGATCCTCGCTGAATCGCAGTTTATAATCTTCCCGTTTAGAACACCAGAATAAATTTCCACTGAATGTCTTTCTCCCAGAACTTTTATAAAAAAGAGCACTTGTGTAGTTTTCTAGAGAATAAATTATTAAATTCCAAAAAATTGATGAACTTCAGAACAAACTGGTATCAACTATAGAAAAAACACCTTGAGCTCTGAGGTGTAGGAATACGACTGAATAAATCTACTATCAAATGGCTGTTTTAAGCCGCGATTTCAGACCACATGGTGGCTCACGTGACGGTTACGTGACCACTAATTTGAACAGCGCAGTAAAAAGAATGCCTATTATCATGCAGGCTAGAATAGCCCTATCTAAAAATCAAATTCTCACGTTGGATATAAAAAGGAAAGGCTGTTTACAATTTAGCTAACACGTAGGCCGAACATGGCCTTGGTAATAGGCGATCGTTTTCACTCGATGTTTACAAAATCTATGAACCAATGTGAGCTAAAAATAGTGCTTATGCAACAGTTACATTCTAATCAGGTCAAGTAAATTTTCCTAAAAGAGATTCAAATCCAATGAAAATTCATTGAAATAAAATATAATGAAACAAAATTTAAAAAAAAAAGAATTAAAAACTAGCACACAAGTAATTAAATTACATATACGTAACAATTATCGTCAACAGATTGTAGTTGTGCATAGCTAACAACTTGTGTATCAACAACATTTATTGGGCGAGAATTTGTTTCTACACCTACTACCCGTTGATTTGACATCAACAAATTGCCTGTCATTTTATCGCCAGTTTGTTTTTCAAGTAGCCTGGTGAATCAATGTTGCCATTTGTTATTGTTGTACTTACAGCCAACGAATCTACTAATGTTGTTCCAAATTTTGTAAAATAGCTCATTATTTGTTTATTGTCTGACAATTTTATATAAACTTAGTTTATAACAATGGCAAAGCCATCGTTGATATTAAATTTTGACACAGAACGGCTGGTGCAATATAAACGCAACAATGATCTGCCAGATGGTCATTAGGGGCCCTGAGTGGCCGAGTGGTCTAAAGCGCTCTCCGTTACGGATCACTGCCATCTCACCTCTGTCTGCGTGGGTTCGAGTCTAAGATTCGGCGAATGTGGATATGTGAGAAAGCTTGCCAGTAGCTTCTCGTGGGTCGGTGGTTCTTTCCGCGGATTTCCCGGTTTCTTCCTCCACCATTTATACTGGCCGCCATGTATAGCCTATCGTGTGCTGAAAAATGGCGTTAAGCCCCACAACAACAACCAGATGGTCATTATCTCATTGTTGGGAGAGCTGAATCGGGGAAAAACAAATTTGCTGATGAATTTACTGCTGGGCGATAATTTTAACTACGACAGAGTTTATATTTACACAATTAATCCACAGAAGGATAAATAAGAATTATTAAACGAATATAATAACAATCTTCGTGATGATCTTGAGGCTGGTGAAGATTATTTTATTATTAGACCACCAGAGGAACTTGTTAAAGTTGATCAACTTGACTCAGATGAGCATAAGATAGTTGGTTTTGTGATATTCCACTTAATAATGAGGAGATGAATAAAATAAGATCTTACTTTTCACTGTCACGTAATAAAAAATGTAACTCTGTCTATCTCGCTCAAAGATTTTACAACGTCTATAAATTTCTTAGACGAAATACCGGTTGCTCGTTATTATTTCCCGGACTCGACAACGTTGACATCAGAAATATTGCAAACGAGCAATGTGGCGACGTAACAAAAGATAAATTTATTGAATTGTATCATAAGGCAACATAAGATAAATATAATTTCTTTTTATTCGATAAATTTACACGTGATCCAAAAAAAAAAAAATACGTTCCGCTGCTGCATTAAAAATTATCTACAGTAAAGTTTTATCAAACCGTTATAGAATTATAAATATGGATAAACTGGCAAAGTACAGAAAATATATAGAAGATCTAAAAAATATTGCTCAATCTCATGCAAAATGTAGGGAAAAAGTTAAAGAAGCACGACGTGGACAAGTAGTTGCCGCGGATGAGTCGGCTAGAATTTTAAAACCAGTTACTGAGTCTTTACTTGGAAAACAACCTGAAACCTTACCGCCATCGGAAGAAGAATATAAAAAATTACAGGAAAAAGGTTTACTTGGATTAATTAAAGAACAACAACAAACCACTGCTGAAAATGTTATTGCAAGATCTGATGAAGAAAAAAGAAGTTTGGCTGATGCATTTACAGATTATATGGTTAATCCTGACACAAGACAAACTGAGATAGATCTGTTGATTCGCGATCCGTTAGAGTTTGAACGAAGATTATCGCAGAGGGTGACACTTGAGCCAGCGGGAAGAAACTTAGATGATATGATGAGATGATGGAGGATATAAAAGAACAACAACGGAAAACGGAAAGTAAAATTGGAAAATCTATAAGAGAGATACGTGAGGAAGAAGAAGCTAGAAGAAAAGCTTTTTGAAAACAGCATGAATTGGATATTTAAGACAGAGGAACATATGAACAACGAAATAAAAGATTATGAGTATAAGTCGTTCGACACAAAATAGAGTTTCAAAAATTTAAGAGTACACGATATTTTAAAGAAAGAATACAACGCTGATGAAACAATTGAAAAGTTAACGGAGATAGCAGAAGAAAGTAAGAAATATATCAAAGAAGTAGTTCCAGAAAATAAAGGTTACGAAGAAAGTATTAGAAAATACCGATGCAGTATTATCGCCGATCTTTACATTAAAGTCATTAATAGCATAAAGCAAGAAAGGTACAATCATCGCCTTAATGGTTTGAGCACAGAATCAAAATATTTAGATGAAAACCGAATACTGTCCATGCCATTTGTGGGACATATAACCGACCCTGCTGCCAGACAAACTGAACTAGATCGGTTGATCGATAATCCATATGAAATTAGAGAAAAAAAGGTTACGGTCAACTGTGACAGAGTCAACAAGAGCCAATTATGGCAAGTGAAACAACATATGAGCCAACTGTAACAGGGGACGTTTGTCGATAAGCGGTTGTATCAGATATTGAGCGAGAAAAAAAAAAATTTTTTTAGAGCATGTGAAAGCTAAAATAACAGATCAGAAATACAATAATTTTTTTAAAAAATCATAATATTAACGCTGACAATATTGAGAATTGGGAAGAAGACAGATACGATGAACTACTTAAAAAAACTAAACGATATTACACACGTCAGTACGAAAGCTTACTTGAAAATTAACAAAGTTACAAAACTTGAAGATCTTTATGAACATGGGAACACCTACAGAGATAGCGTTATTGCTCATTTTTTAAGCTTGCAGTAAAAACACTTAAAGATAAAAAAGATAAAAGATATAACTTTAGAGAATTTTTTCATCATCTCGATCATTTTCGCCGTCAAAAATTTGGAACTGGAGTAAGAGTATTTACATCAACAGCTGATATGGTCAGCAGATTAATGCTGTTGATATCATCAAAATAAGCTGGAAATGTTGGTGTTGAAATTGACAATGAAGTAGTTGATATACTTGATCATCTAAAATCGAAAGAATTACTAAAATCGGACGAATACAAAATTTTACACTACGATATAATCGCAGACGATATAATTATATAATCTAATAAATAAAGATGTCAACAACATTATTTCTCGACTCTAGCACGCTGAAAAAAGTGCAAATTTTTTAGTGAATTATATTCCGCCAATACAACTGGATCCCTGAGAAAAAATATGAAATTGGACTAATTTCATGCACTGCGTGGCATTCCATGGCTAACGTAAAAACTAATGTTGATGATGAATTTACATTTCAACCGAAATTGTCGTCGTAGATAAAATTTACAATTCCACAAGGCGCGTATAATATCGCTGATCTAAATAAAGCAATACAAGAGGTTATTGCAAAGAAAACCAAAAACATTGCGAACGCTGACAACGTTCAGCTAACACCAAATTATAACACGTTGCGCGCTAGAATAACATTAAAGAAAAATATGATGATCGATTTTTCATCGCCAACAAGCATTGCATCACTGATCGGGTTTATCCACGACGATACGGATCAAATACGGAACAAACTGTAACATATGACGGTGATCTTCAAGTAAATATAACTGACGTTAACACAATATTAATAAATTGCTCTATTGCAGCCGGATCTTACTCGGCTAAAGGCAGTAAAGGACTAACAATATACAGTTTTTTGCCGGACGTTCCACCGGGTTCACTTATGCAAATTAATCCACGTCAGGTTATTTATTATCCGCTAAATATTGAAGATCAAATAACAGAAATAAATATGCAATTGACCGATCAGTCTGGACGACAGCTTGATCTTAACAATGAAGTTGTTACTTATTACCTACACCTAAGAACGCAAAAGAGTTTTGTACAGCCTTGTTGTATAACATGAAACAAAGAAAAAAGTTTACAAAAGAAAAATAGTTAGAGGATTTTTAGGAAATATATTTACTAAAATTATTGAAAGTGCTCCTGGAATATCGCCTAAAGTTGCTCCAATTGCACTGGATGCATCAAAAGCCTTTGCAACTGGTGCTGCATCTGCCGCTGGAACTGCAGTGGGACAAAAGAATAGCTGATAAAATAAAAGACAGCAGGCCAGAAATAAAACAAATTATATCAGAAATCGCAAACGGAAAAAACTAAAGAAAAAAAAAAAAAAAAAAAAAAAAAAAAAAAAAAACTTTTATCGCCAAGAGGAGAGCAAATTATACAAAAATTAATATCTAAGGCAACAGCACCAAATTTTATATAATCTAATAAATAAAAAATGTTTGTTAAACATTACCTCGACTTGGCGGAGACCTATGACTAGATCATACAGTAATAGAATTCGAGTATGTTTAATATCTCGACGAAAATTCTAATGAGCCTAATAAAGTTGGCGTTAAAACATTTAATATACGCGATGAGGATGTATTTTTTTGCCTCATAAAGCAATGCTAGAAGTTCGTGGTCAGATTATGACAGTAACTAATCCACCTGCTGCAGTTGCAGCTGGGGCAGAAATAGCTCTCATAAACAACGGTTGGAGCTTATTTAAAAGTGCCAGGTATCAGCTAGCTAATCATACATTGGAAGATATTTCAAGTCACCTACAATTTGCAAGTACAATACTAAGTATTACTTCGTTTAGTAACGATTACTCTAGATCGACTGCAACTAACATGATGTGGTTTAAGGACACTGGAGCTGGTGATGATGCGCCAGGTGAATTTATTTTAAAAGGAGCATTAGCGCGTGGTTCTGATACAGCTGCAGACGCTCTAATTGTAAGAAATTCTCTTATCGCTAGTGCTGTCAATTTTGGCATAGCCCCACCAGCTGCAGGCGCTAACGCAGACGCTACAAGAGTTTCACTTATTGCTGCTTGTAGTAATCTTGGTATAACACCACCAGGTGCAGCTGCCGACGGTGTTAAAATGGTAAATTTGATTAATAACGCAATTAGCGTAAGAAATATACGTTACAATGATGGTTATGCTAGAAGAAAGACACTTGCAGCAGGATCGCGTCAACTTACAATGATGCTGCCATTAAGTACAATATTTGGATTTTGTCGCGATTACAATAAAATATTTCGTGGAGTTAAACACACACTTATTTTAGATCGGGCAGAACAAAATGATTGTGTACTTTGGGTTGGCGGCGCTGATGTACAATTTATTATAAACAAACTTGGATGCCACGAATAAAACTGTCATTCACAAAAGCAGTAGAATTAAATGATATGCTTGAAAAGTATACGAAGAGAATTTTTTTTCAGCAACATAAAATATAATAGACTGCAGTTCCAAATACTACTGACTACACATGGTGCATCACAACAACGTCAAGCGAACAACTACCACAACAATTATTTGCAGTATTTCAGCAACAAGCGCGACGCGGTGACCAGCAACAAAATAACGCAATATTTGATAACGCTGATTTTAGGAGAATATACGTTAGAATAAATTCCAAGCAGTATCCGGAACGAGCGATAGAGTGCAATTTCGCGGATGACGCTAATTAAAATGTTATTCGACCGTATATGTATCTTATTTAGGCAGTGCAGAAGTATCAGGACGTTGGAGATGGATCTAAAATATCAGTAGAGGAATTTCGTACACTTTATCCGATATTTTATTTTGATGTTAGTAAACGCAACGAGCGAGGTGTTGATTCGACAGCTGATATTAAAATTACCTGGACATTAGGTGTGGTTCCAGCAGATGCGTTGTACGTTTGTGCTCTGTTGATCAGCGACAGATTTATAACAATTGACTCTGTCAGAGGTAAAATGACAGTCCAAATTTGAATATAATATAGCTCTCTTTATTTATAACAATGTTCGCCGTAATTTTAGATGACAATAAACTGACAAAAAAAGCAAAAGGTATTGCACGCGGATATGTAAAAAGAGTGTATGAAATCTGATGATTTTAAAGCAGCTCTAAACACCAGCACAAATTTTATTAAAACAAATATTATCAGAACAAATCATCACAAACTTGAAACAGATACAATTATAAACCGTGGACTAAGTAATTTTGATTATAAGAGATATTGCGAGGACGAAATTAATACGTTAGCTATTGGATACTACGCAATTTTGTCTAAACGTTTATAAATAATGTTCGAAAATTTAACATTAGCTGATGGAGTTAGTAGCAAAATTAAAAAAATAATGGTTAATGGCCAGCAATTATCCGTTGAATTTAATGATGAAATTTCAGATATTTGTTTTAGTAAATTTGATAAAATAAAATTGTCGCTTATTAAATCAGATAACAGCAAATATTTTGATTATCTTGAAAAGTTAACACATGAGCTTATGCTGAAATACGATAATCTTCATGATCCGATCACTCAAGAGAAATACACAAAAATAAATATTGACCTGAACCGGTGGAAGGATTTTCAAAAGGTGGTAAGTATGTTCTCACCGAGATAACAATGAGATAGTTATTTGAATTTCATCGAAAAGTAAGCGGAAAAATTTAAATTTTATTTGTATAAATACGATAATGAACTATTTCTAATATCTACTGTTGATATTTTAATAATAGGTGATGAAGTTCTTTAAAAAAAGAAGGAAGGGAGAAAACTCTGTCTGGCTGTCTTGTATTGTAAAAGGAGATAGCTCTGTCCTCATTAAGCATTTATCCCGTTTGTTATATTGCGTAACAGTACATGACCGTCGCGATATATTTTTTTGTGTGTGTCGTATTAAGTAACTTAATTGTCTGTAGTCAGTGTGGATCAGCATAATCTGTACCAGAAAATGATATTTTACACCTTTTAACTCTCCTGATAAATTTGAAGTACAGTATCTTGCGTTCATTCCAGATAGGTTATTTTATATCTTCAATATAGCCGTCCAAATTCCAGGTAACTATTGACTTCCAGCTATACAATACACACTCAGTAGGTGATGCGACAGCTGTTTCCAACGACATCCGGCAGATTTATTTTTTTTCCCCACACTACAGTCTGTTACGTGTACTCTCGTACAAAAATAACAAGAGAAAAAGTGAAGCCAATAAACTTTGTATATTTTAAAAAATTAATTTATTTCCCTAGAAAACAATGTAAAAATTGGAAATATGACTTACGGTTTGTGAATACAATCCAAAATTTAATCCTAAGAATAAAAAAATACAAGTCCTATAACTAAACAGTTCTAACAAAATCCTGGTTTGAATCTCGATGAAATTCCAGTATGGAGACGATGACGTTAGAAGAGTGGTGGTAACAGATCCTCGATTGAATCATAGTTTATGTTTCCGTATAACTCCAGAATAAATTTCCATTGAATTTCTTTGTCCCAGAACTTTTTATAAAATAGTACACTTGTTTAGTTTACTAGAGAATAAATTATTAAATTCCAAAAACAAACGAAAATGAAACTGACAACAACAATTAGAAACATCTTGTTTCCTCAAGGTGTTAATAACGACTCTGACCCGATCTAGTAGAAAATAGCTGTTTTAAGCCTCGATTTTAGATCACATGGTACTTCACGCGATAGGCTACGTGATTTACTAATTTGAACATCGCAATAATATAAAATGCCATTTGTCACGTATGCAAGAATAGCCCTATCTAAGTACCAAATTCTCACTATGAAAATATATAAAATAGAAAGGCTGTTTACAGTCCAGTTAACACTCGGGCCGAAATGACCTTGGAAATAACCAATCGTATTCACTCGATGTTTACAAAAACTGTGGGCTAAAAATAATGCTTATGTAACACCTTTTGCGTTCTATACAAACAAAACTTACTTAAAAAAATATCGAATCCCGTGAAAACAATCGTTAGAATAAAATGTAATGAAACAAAATAAAATAAAAAAGAATTTTAAAACTAACACACAAGCAATTTAATTACATATGCGTAACAAGTCTATTTAGTAATAATAATTTCTAGAATAAATCTAGATTCACACTGCATTTTATTCAACATACTTATTTCTGAAACGTGTGTAAATTTATTTTAGATCCACATGCAGTTCATACAGCATTAGATAACTTCATAAAAAATTTTTGAAACGTATAATTGTTAGAATCGGGATGTGGCGCAGTGTTATTACGTTGGATCATACTGAGGCCTTGGGTTCGATTCTCGTGACTGACACGTTGTCGACGGCGGGCATTCTGCCAGTTTTAAATGTTTGTGGGGTCTCCAAGCCCCAAAGGATTTCATGTACACCTCCTCACCACGTCAAACAACGGGGTTTGATGTGGGGGGAGGGGTTACATGAAATCAAAGACAGCCCTCTGAATCTCTAAAGTTTCGTTTCGTTTAGTAATTCGCTGGGGGGGGGGGGGTGTGTGTCTATGCAAGAGCCCCCTAAAATAAACAGTAGCTTATGTGAGCTGTCAACCTCATTTGAAGGGTACCCCACACAGGAACATTCCGAAAGAATGTCAGCCAAAAAGAAAAGCCTCGTGGGGTACCGTCATAAGAAAGACATCAATGAAGGGACCCCGTGAAAGATAAAAGAGGCAATGAAGGGACTCCGATGGAATGACGCTACTGTTTTTTTTTTTTGTTTATTATTATTATTATTATTATTATTATTATTATTATTATTTATTATTATTATTATTATATTAGAGTAATGCCACCAATGCTAATCCTTCACCTTTAACCTTCAAGGTCAAAGTTCAAGGTCATAGGTAACTTCATAGTTCAAAGGTCAAGAAACTATGACGAGGCCGCGCATATATTTTTGATTATTTTATTTTCGATGATTTAAATTCAACATGGCTGTAATAGTAGTAATAAAAAATGAGTGTTTCAAGCTCCGAAACCCCCTGCCCCGACAAAACATATTTTGTCAGAAATACGCTAGAAAAACCTTATCATATGAAAGTCATTATTTTGAGTTAGAAAAGGCTGGTGAAGAAAATGTCAACATAGAAGGGTTTTGGAGGGGTAGGGGGTCTCGGAGATAGAAACCTAATTTTCTATTACTACTGAGGTTTTCGTTGTACTAATCGTGCTAGTACTTGATTGCCGAGAATGCTTTACCGGCAACGTCACCAACAACACCAATACCTTTATCACGAACAACATCAATAGCTTTCATCCCCAGTTGCTTTGCTTTCGGTATTGCTTTCGGAGCTATCCTTCTGAATATACCCTGAGCAACATCACCGAGTCCACCTCCATAGTACCATTTATATATAGGTAATCGCGAATTTATTATCCTGACCATGGTTGGTCCACGGTGAGCATTATGTATAATCATCTTATTTTCTTGTCACTGATCTAATTGTATACCCTTAATCACTGTGGTAATCATCGGCGATTTCATCGATGAGGGATCGATAAACATTAATATCCATGATTCCACCTGTAAATAATCTCTGACAAATAGCAGCCGCTTCATTGATGATTTCTGGGGAATTATTACCAGCTCGTTTTCCGCCAATCAGAATTTCTAGTCTGTCCACGTCGGCAAGGACGTTATTGGGGCATGGAGTAATAAGACCACTTCCTCTGGTACCTGTACCAATACCACTTCCAGTTGCACCAGGAGCGTCTTGCCATTCTTCTTCTTTCTCACTTGTTGTTTTGACCGGTTGTTGTTGTCGTTGTGGACGTCGTCGTCGTCGTTGTTGTTGTTGTAGTTGTTATTGTAACTGTGCAAGATAATTATCTATTCCGTTAATGAACGTGATATATCTTATATCACTATTTCGAGCCTGACCAACTCCGTAGTGTGTGTGAAATATCCATTTGTACCAGGCTTCACGACTTACAGCATCATTAGCGTACTCGGGTTTCAAAATTTTTCTTCTTTTATCAAAACTCACGACAGCGTATAAAGGTAATTGATCTCTGTAAAGTATTTTGAT
>JAECUM010053024.1:0-12645 GCA_016617855.1 Megalonaias nervosa
GAGATCTTCAACTATCGACTTCGACTGATTCAGTTTCGACGATATTACTGACTACATTGTCTTGATATATGACCAATATATTCCGAACAGAACTATTAAAGTTAAATCATCACAACATCCAAAGGTCGCAAAAACAATCAGAAGGTCAACACTCGAACGTACGAGAGCCTATAAAAAAACCAAGCAATTTATCATATCATCTAACTGGGGTACATTTCGCTCCCTACGTAAAAAAGCAATATTTCTCTAGAAGCCAAACAGCTACATGCAGATTAGCACACAAGCTAAAATAATCCAAAGACTAGTGGTCAGTCCTTAAGGTATTTATCAGCCATCGCAATAGACATTCTCTTTCATATCTTCAATAGAACGGTTCGATAATTATCGATGAAGTTGACTAAGTTGGGTTATTTAACCCCTTTTATTTTCGGATCACACTGGCCTAGATAAATCTGATTTTGACCTTCTAGATATACCTTTACATACGGATGCAAGCTTAAGTTCTATTGAAATAATGCTTGAAGAAGTGCCAACGTTTCTCAAAAATCTTCGTCTTGGTGGTAAGGCTTCTTGTCCCCATGGTCTAAAAAAACTGTGCAATGAATTCTCACATCAGCTTGTTCACGTTTTAACCACCAGTCTCAAGACATTTGGACAAAAGCAAAAGTTGGGATCTGTTTTAAAGATGGAAGAACCTTCCATCGTATTTAATTGCAGATCAATATCGCTACTCAATACTGCTGGTAAACTTTTTTAAACACTGATTGTTAAGTACATATATAATTACTTCCGAGAAGAATAACATTCTTACAAATTTCCGTTAATGATATTTGCATTCCAAAATAAGTTTATTTGCCAATGATACAATTCTATTTATAATAGTAGATAATCCCATCGTAACCTCTCATAGCTCCAACTCTAACCTGGAAAAAAGTTTTCAGTAGAGAAATAATTGGCTTGTATTCTTCAACCGTTCTAAAACTAAATCCCTGACAATTTCTAGGAAAATAATGATCAACAACAGAATTAAAGACGTTGAAGCGCACAAATATCTTAAATGACTGCTCGTGCAAACATAAATAGAATATATAAAGGAAAATGAATGTTCAAGAATTAGTTTAAAGCATACCCGGAAATTCCAACTTGGCAGAACATGTTTATAAATGATAATTCTGTCTTTTATAATTCCCATTCTTGAATATAGTAATATGGTTTGGGTCAATTGCGCATTACTCAAGAAAAGAGAACTCGAAAAAATATACAAAATGAGGCAACAAGAACTGTGGCCGGTGCAAGAGAAATAGATTTTTTTGAAGCGTTACACGGAGAAAAATGATTGGAAAGCCTTCAATCCTGAGGACAAAAACACAAACAACTGACAACTGGTTCAAGACCTATCTATCTCACATTTATATTTCACCAGCTGTTAATGATTTTACTCGTTATGACTTAAGTAATATAAGCAATTTCCAATTAGGACAGGATAGAACAAGTCATTATAATAACTCATTCCTTCCTTTGCTCATTCGAGAATAGAATATATTATATATTGAGACTCGTCAAATGGACTTTATTAGCATATACAAAAACAAATTAATTATTTGCCACTCATATGTTCTCAGACACTTTTCTTTCGGTAGATGGAAGTTTCAATTGTTTCATACAAGACATAAACAAATTGAAATTTATTTTAAACAACATTTATTTACAAAGAATATAATCGAATAATTTCTTTGTAGATGTGGAGCTGTCGAAAGTAATATCCAGAAAACCACGTTGAACTGTTTCAGTCCAATATGTTAATTTAACTTTAAATAATTCTTGTATAGCCGCACAACACCCCCGTATGAACTAAACCTTACTATATGCAAATTCATACATATATTGAAAAGGCAATAATATATACTTAAGCGCATATGTTACTATCACTTCTATGGGTGATGAACAGCTACAAACAACAGCTTCCCCTATACTTCCAAATGAATTGTCATTGGCTCCGCAACGACTAGCTCTAGAAGGAAGCACTGTCACTTTTAATCTCTCTTGTTTGCTCCTTTTTCTTTCTTTATTTATTTGTATGTATTATTTATTTATCGCGCCCTTGACCAGTCTTTTCTCCCTATTTTCTCAACTTTTCTCACAACGTCTGACAATTGTTTTCACGATTTCTCATTTTAACTTGTTTCGTTTCTTTATCCCCGTCTTTCACAGACTTTCGTTGTTAATACTCCTGCTTTATATGCATTGGCTAAATGCTAATGTTTAACTAAGGGATTCTTCACTTTGAGTATTAACACATTTAGTCTTTTCTTACGAAAACTTAATATCATCCGCTATATATTCATATATATTTACAAGTATACTCTCGTAAACGGAGAAGTACATTATAAGCCATTGGCTTTCGTTTTATTAATTTACCTTCTTTATTATCCATCTTGTACCTCCTTCAAATTTACTAAATATCTATAAACTAAGACATGTTATTTATATCAACAATATTCTTCCAAGCTAAATTCCACACGGTTTCACAATGCTATTGTATGATGACACATTCATGTTTAGCATATTTTTGTTTAAACTGGATTGCTGCCTAAACTCACAAACTCAAAGAATATTTTGAGTTTTATACTGCAGATAGATTGTTATAGTTAATAGTTATCAGTTGCAAAGGAACACTAAATTCGATATGCGTACTTATTCACATTTGAAATACAACTTTGGTTTTAGTGCGTTATTTTTGTATGAAAACTGAATATTTGTTTGAATTAAAGAAGCAAATTTTGAGACGAAAATTTATAATGTTTCTCATGATTTTCCAAATTGAAAGTTGATACTATAACAACTTATAGTCAGAGCTCAGGAGATGCTAGTGTTTGTACCTGCTCATTCCGGATCGGTAGTTTCCGCTGGTTGTTAGGTTTCATTTACCGCACAAAACCAGATTGCGCTATTAGCAGTGTGGTAGAGAGTGGTAGAGAGTGGGTTAATGTAATTTGTTGAACTTAACAAGTAAAGCTTCAATACTATACCAGCATAATGTGTGCATCCCGGTGAATATGAAACTACATACCAACTTTCAATGTCATTTGATTTTCCAGTTGGGTTTCCAGGGCTGGAGCACTTTTATCCGGTTTTTGCGTGCTCATTTCCAAATAGTCACTGCTCAAAGATTCTTCTCCCTCTTCACTCAAACTGGAATATGATAAAAAAAAAAAAAAAATAAATTAAAAAAAAATTTTAAAAAAATCAATAAACGGTTCCTTTTTATCAGCAGAAAGTCGTGATGATTTAGGGGAAACATGTGTGAAAGGGTTTAGAATTACCCAGCTTTTACGCGATATATATTTTGGTGTGCGCGCATTTATGGCGTCAACCTTTTTTAGATATCGTTGGTGGACATCAAGCTTGACGATAGGTTTTGTCTTTAGCAGACTCCATTGTTGTATTTGGTGTACAATGTATATACTTGGTTACTGATAATGTAACAGAAACAATTATGCACGGCTTGTTGAATGAAACTAATTCCCAAATCAATCGGTGAAGAATATAACCTCTGATACAGACACTTCCGTATTGTCTAGTCAACACATATTTGCACAAGGAAATAGCATATGATCCCATATTTTAATACATTTCGGCAATGAAGTAAAGTCTAATAGTTTTTCAATTAATTTTATTTCAACAGCTGGATATTTAAAATTCCTCTTAGAATAACCTGAAACATTCTGATTGATATAGAAATCCTGTTGTCTTTCTCTCAAGTGAAGTTGGAAATGCAATTCTGGTACATTCTAATATTAAAAAATGGTAGGATTTTACCTTGCGTATTTCAGATTTCCTACTTGATCTTTATGAATGCCTAGCTCATAAGGACTGGAACACGTTGATTGATTGGTGATGTCGTCGTCGGAAACGTCATCTTCATCTAGTTGTGCTAGAAGTGAAGATCATTATATGTTTAGCTATGTATGTATGTATGTATGTATGTATGTATGTATGTATGTATGTATATGTATATATATATATATATATATATATATCACAGATAAATTTCGTGACAGGCGTTGCATTTACCAGTGTTGTGAGGTCTATAGGTAGAAGTACAGACAAGACCACAGCCCTCGTTTGTGATAGGGACGCAGTGAGAATTTGATATGTGTGGGTATTGCATAGATTTGGACAACGTCTGCCGACATAAAAAAACTTGCACAAGAAACTTGTTTGTGTTATAAAACATTGCCTCATGTTTCAGTAGTCTGCTGAAGTAATATTCATAAATATGGCACACGCACAACAAACGTACAATGCGAGACGCGTTCAAACCGATGTCAGTTATTCAAACTTGTTACTCCAGAAGTAATTCAGAAATTTGCCTGCTCAGTTTAAGACCAAATAAGGAAGCAGATACATTGGAACTGGAATCGAAGTCTTCACAAGGTAGCAGCGCATGCTGTGCCTGTTAACATATACATATACCTAGATATTAATTGGTAACGACAATGAAGACTTTAAAGTTGACGGTTCCGTGCTCATTTTTAGCACGCTTTTCATCGAAGAAAAGGGTAATGTTCGGACTTGGAGACATTAGCATTATATCAGGATAGCAAGTATAAGGCGATTGCCGAATCTTTAAATAGAAGTATGACCGACGTGTGAGCGGACATACATCTTATTCACATCAAATTTATCGTTCAAGATGCGTCAAGTTTGAACGTGGCATTCTTTAGAATAGCTTAATGCCTATAATGTGTGTAAGACTGAATGTCCAGACATAGCCGCCTGCTATCTCGGCAGCTTCTTGGGTTTTCGTGTACCTCATACGTTGCGCGGTTTGACCACCCAAGCAATGAAGTTACCTGTGAGGCTATAACAGACCAATCACTCAAGACCTTACAGGATTTACACAGCCTGGGCCTATTATTGTGTCTTCGAACTAGTTATCACCAAATAGTTTCGTCATCACTTTAGCAGGTCTCAAGAAAATGAGTCTCAATAAAATGACCATAGCAGCACCACCCACCCACGGTGTATGGTCAAAATAGGTGTACTAATGCAACGTTAAGTGAAAGAAGACATTATGTCTTATAAGGAACAGACCGGAGCCTGTCTGCCTGAGGACAAGGAAGTTAGTAGCCTTATCATTGGCAAAGTTATAGACGGTAAAGCAAGCAACTGCAAACGCATAAAGGGCACGTTATTTACTGAGCAAGGCCAACTGGACCTTTTCGTACTCACCTGCGGATTGTTTGTGATAAGGCGCACTTCGGGAACAACATTTCGTATTAAGATGGCCCGTAGTGGCAGTACACACAGCTCCGGGATTACACGTTTGGCTACCTGCAGATTAAATGTATCAGCATGATGCAAATGTTTTCTTCCGCTCCGTGTACGGCAGTGGTCGTGGCGACGTATTATATTTACATCAAGACTTGCTTGGTCTGACTAGTTGTGGTTCCCGCCTATTTAAATCAGGAATCCAATTGTACCACCTTGCATGCCAAGTAGAGAAAATTAATAGACTACTCCTGGGAGGTAGCATTGTGATAGAGCTGAGAATCTTCTGACCGCCAATGTCAGTGCAGTTTACGTCTTGGGACAAAGCCAGTGCCAGACACGGCAGCTATGAGGGCAGAGGAACTGTTAGCAATGCACCGTCTTTCCTATCCAAACGGTGGTGGGGGCTTTGCCAAGGCGACAAGCCTAATTACCGTCTGTCGCAACCGCAACTCGCTCATTTTAACCTAGACCAACCTACTCGCAAAAATGGATCTCATATTCATGTATAATCTTATTAGAGAGTCTTTCGATGGAATGGCAAAAAATAATTGATGCAACGGCGTATGGGTAAAAAGACATTCCTCGTGTTATGCTTGGGGACGATATTTGCAGTCCCTCACCCCATTATTCAGTATCTTAACCATTACAAAGAAGATAAGGAAGATTTATGTGGACCCTTAAAAGCTTCAGAATGATGCGACTCAAATATGATAGGGTTCAATGCCAAGAAATCAGCTGGAGCTGGAGTTCCTTTATGAAGCAGTGTAAACCTGTTGACTTGCTAATGATAGGGCAGTAATTCTCATTTGAACTGGTCAAACAACTTTCCAGACACACATATTACCCAGATGTACTGCACACAGGGTAACGTTCTTGTTACAGATCCAGGGACAAGGAAGCAAGCGTGTGTGCTAAGCGATGTAGTCAAGGTGAGTATAGCAGCTTCCGAGCATATTGTCCTTTCTGTAAAGAGCACAGAGGAGCTAAGCAAGTACTACTCACAGCTCCCAGGAGCTTACCATAAGCAATATATCCGCGCACTGTATGGATTGTTCTCGACTAACGCCAATATTCCATTTGTGTGTATTTGTCTGTGCCCCGTATGGAATATCTGTGTTAGCTAAAGAGTATCGGTGTGCAGCAAGCTAAGGTACCCGAGAGTAAACCTACCAAGTGGAAAGTTCGCAGGGCTTTTCAGAAGATAGCTGTCGCACATAAACAAGACGAATAAGGTCTGCATTCAAGTTGTACCACGTGCAAGCCTGCTCATTATTGACGATGTAGTATACCGTAAGTAGCAGAAAACTTACCGATGTGACACTTTCAACTACGAAATGCCCTGGATCTGCGAATCAAACGAAATGTAGTAGTTCAGTGTAGATGATCTGGACAACGCCCAGGGACACTAGCATTTCACTGTCAGTTTGACCTGTTTTGAGTGCAAAAGAGGGGATGTGCGATTTTCTATATAATGAAGGGAACAACGGGAATGATTGCCAACACAAGCGCGAGTTCTCTGTCAGCAGAAACAGCATGACGATTCGGATGTGTATTTTGACTGAGAACTGCGCCGATGATGGTTATGTTTCAGGGGCAAACAGCGTGCAGCTCTTCCCGCACAAATGAACGCTGAGGCGGTGCTAAGCAGATGGTACTATATTACTATATTACGAAGGAGTTGGTCTTAAGTCTTGACGTACCACAGAAGGTCGATAGTTAAGCATTACTCGCCCTCCCAATCTCCAAAGGCACTAGACCTATGTATTTGATGGCTCTTCCAGACTGAGCGACCTATCACACATGTTGCGGGCGTAACCCACACTGACGGTTTACCAATAACAGCAATAGGTGTCTTAAATAAGGGCGTTTAATCTACTACTCATTGCCGCATCAAGGGCCGGCAGCCGTACAACCCAATCAGTTCTACGCGCGCTTGCTGTCGGGCGATAGCATCTCCTGTGCTAGTAAATAAAGAACAGTTCGACTACAATACGGCTGAACCACTGCACAGTACGTGTAGTGGTAGCCGGTCTCACTCTGCGCACCTGCATGCCGTGCATGGTAAAGCCTTGAGAAATAGCGTCCATTCACTCCCGTTGCAGGTGAACTTGCAAGAAATTGGTCCACATTAGCGGTCTAATGCTTTGGAACCTGCTGTAAGGCCATTGGTTTGGCCTTTTAAAAACAATTGGCGACATCAACCCTGATTAGCGTATACTTGTGTGTGTATCGCCCAAACTTGTCGAGTGGGGAAATGAGATGTCGGCATTGTGCACCTCGTTTGGAGCTGAATCATTAAAGCACAATTAGGGCATTTTACGCACTGTCGGCGTTGAGGTCTGCGCAATGACGGTTAAAGGCCTGCCCGAGACTAGGAACCAACGATGCAATGCACTTGCTACATACCTCTTCAGCATCGCAAACTCAAGACTGTTGCAGCTTTCGGAATAGCCGGACACTGTTGACTATACTAACAGCATTCACAATCTGAACTCCAACATCGCGGATAACATAATCCAGATCCCCACCATAATATCCTAATGTTTAACATGCGATGCCTTAATCAACTCCTACATGGACTCGAGCACCAAGGTTCAGGCTCGTCCTGGCAACTTTGTTTTACGTTGGCAGACCTAGAATGAAACCAGCTACACCTTCGAAACACCTCTGACCTCTGTGTTCAAGACTGTCCTCCCCTTTAAATATTATCAGAAAAGCTGTTTTTATCTTTCATCTTACAATTATCTATACCAAGAACCTCAGCAAGTAATATGAACCCTGCAACACATTAAATCAATAACAGTTGTCGGCACCCACCGGTCGGATTTTCGGGTACACTACGGAACCTGAGTGATTGCATGCAAGCCAAAGTCAAAGAAGCGCACGCCTCCGCCACGGCAATTAGAAAGCTACCGCAACTACAGGCAATGTAGTTGACTCGAGTGTCCTCGATGCTATCAAAACATTCATGGAAAGTCAGGCAAAGTAAGCGCTGATAGCCTCGTTACTTCCAGCAGTAAAAGGCCGTGGAAGTGTTACGTAAAGACAACATTGACTTGGAGCTGCAAGTGGCCAAAGCTAGCGAGACACCCGTTGCTGTAAACTAGGTAGTATGCCAAAAATCTCAGCCGTCTTTAGCCTGTCGTTGAAAACATGAACAAAAGCGTCGTTCGAAACTTGTGATGCTGTTGTCGCAAACTTGACCATGGAAGCAGGCTTTTGCTTTTAACTATATTAGAAGACAGCCATAAAGCAGCATATCTTTTGCAATGGTATTTATTCAGGATATACAAATCCGTGCCCTCGATACATAGACCTCTGTGCGCCGTGACGAAGTCTTTATGAACTACATATGCAGCGAGAGGTGTGGAAAACTCGGCAAACTCGCAAATGCAGAAGGGACATATTATTAGCAACGGTATTAGAAAGTGAGTCCTGCCTGGATAAAATAATGTTGTCAAGACCATATCCGACCTTGCTCGCTATTGAGACGATTACGCAAGACACACAGGCATATCGATGATGTTTACAAAGACTCTACAGACTTCGCAAAAAACAATGCCGAAAATGTCCAGTGCACCAAGAAAAAGGACACCAAAAGCACGGAAATTGACCGCGTCGATGCAATAACCGATAACAAACCCAACGTTAGCTTATGCTTCACGCTCTGAAAGGGCCAGGCGAACGCGCGTAGCAATGTTTCGTACGTCACATTACTAACCCAGATTTTAGGCCAACAAGATCAACTACGGACACAAACATACTAGTAATGTTTCCAAATTAGAACATGTGCGTGTATTTACTGTAATTATTATAATAGAGACGGATGCTATTAGTGACACAGACGCTGTTGAGGATCAAATCAAGTCTAATGGGGTTGATCTAATTTTAACTGATAGCTTTACTTGCAACGTCGTCCAAACTGGCCAAATTAATAACAGGAAATGTTCATATTGTATGATGGTTTAAAAGTGTGCTTTACATATAGTTTTCCTCAAAGTCGTTTGCAAATGAATCTTGGGAAAGTCTTACATTGAAACCAATTAAGGCTGATATATATATATATATATATATATATATATATATATATATATATATATATATATATATATATATATACAGAGAGAGAGAGAGAGAAACAGACAGACAGACAGACAGGCAGAGACAGGCATACATACAGACAGACAGACAGACGGAGAGAGAGAGAGAGAGGTGGCAACGATGTTGACAGTCATATAAAACGCTTGAGTATGGCTAGTAGATCGACCAATTGGGAAACAAGAAATCATACAAGCGTGTTCACGAATATCGAGCTATGGTTCATAATTCTCTATTATAGAATCAGACTGGGACTCGTTTGTCCTAACAAATGCATTTTTCGAATACATGACCATGACCTTGACTCTTAGAAACAAGAAAGTTGGAATAGCTCGTTATGTTGCTTAGTTTTTAATGTTTAGCAATCAGAAATAGTGTGCCCTATTCTCTTGCAATAAGTGCGCATAGTAATAGAAAAGGATTTCTGGTCAGTCTTATCAGAAGTCTGATTCTTATAAGTTGTACGAGATTGAGATTTGTAAGTACTCATATGATACTGAGATGATTTCTTACTGAAAACCTGCCGAGATGAAGCCTTATTGACAAAAGAGGCATCGTGAGTCAAGGAATGACCGCCCATCAGCTGAACGAGCAGCATTTTCCAAACTGTCTACCTGGTGTTCATCAAGATAAGTCCACATTGTACTATGGATGGAATTCTTGAAGTCTTCTACCAATATGAGCTGTCTAAGTTTAGCATAATCTGTATCAACATTTTTAGAATAGCAAAACCTATCAAATTGTCGTGCTTTTTACCATGTAAATTTGACCTAGGATTGGACAGTTTGCTTTTCTATAATTCCTAAAATAAATAAAAGAATCCAGTCGAGATACCTAAGATAGCAATTCATTACCCTTCAGGATATATTACTTAACGACATCATAACCAGCATTTGTTTCTACATGCAGTGAAGCATAAACTTCACAAGCTTTTCCATTACGTACACTCTGGAGTTGTGTGTGAGGGTAAAAGTATGTTTTTAATGAAGTCCTCGCTTCAGGAAAATGATAATTGTGGCGAGCTCAAGCAACATCTTTTTTTTAAGGAATCTAAGTGCTCTGGGTAGGATTGGAAACAAAACAATCCACCCTAGATGACATTGTGAACTTGTTGGTTTCACTAACTGAAAGCAATTATCAGGGACTAAGGTCATTCCGAAAAAAAAATGAATCTCAATTTCAAAAATTTTTTAATTCCTCTTAAATATTTCTGAAATGCATATCAACTACGAGCTCCTAAATTATGTTATAATGATATAATGGCATCTCCATTATTACTATTAGCTTTAATAAGGCTACAACATTTTATCATTGCTCGATGTCAAAGCTGTAAGATCCGATCAAATTTTGTAGATAAGCCACTGATTTAATTTACTCAGATTATTTGCTTCAAACTGACTTAGTTCTGTGAATGTGAATACCGCCTAAAACAGCATGTATTTTAAATAACATAGGAAAAATATTATATTTCTCTGGCTATGCATTTACGGCACAAATTTTTCTAATAAACCAATACCGCGTATAAAATCAGCTTTTCGTAATTTTACATAACTTGATAGGAAACAGCTTCTATATTCCTGTGGCTATACTCAAGTGTCGTATATAAATGTGATACATATATCCCGTACAAAGGCGGAGAACTTTATAATAATAATAATAATAATAATAATAATAATAATGTAGTATTTAGTGCCCAAACCTATAGAATCTGGTAGATATATTAACATCTGGCGAATGATTTGCTGCAGAACTGTCATAAAACTGACATATATCTGACTTTACTGTGATATTCGTTAAATAGTATCAACATCGGTGAAATCAGGTGTATAATGCTAATGATAAAATGAGAGCACATACTCCTATGTAAACCCCAAAGTAAGATATCTCTATCTGGGCATGTGCCATTTTAAATCGACAGCTTCGTATTTGGAAATGACAATTAGGTCTGAGAGATTATATGCTTATATAATTCACAAACATACGGTAAATCAATATCGCATTGTTTATGGCAGGATATTGTGCTCTTTTCATCGATTTAAAATAACATTAAAGCTTTCTTCATTCGGTTTGAATACTATATTTTTTGTGTGGAAAATCTCTGTTGTCTTGTTGCAAATGTAAACGTATCTACTGACATTATTGCGATAGTTTGTATTCAAAGACACTATGGTAGCTTCATTATACACCATGCAGGCACTACAAATAACCACAGCTAATCTGATGACTCCTTTTATTTGTAAATGTGTTGTTTTGCTCTTTGAAGTCAATTTGTTAATCAAAAGTAGCTAGTGTACTACAATTGCTTTAATCATTCGCAGAGTACATTTTCTAAATACGTATATTACAATGGAACTTTTGAATGGAACGGGATTGTAGTTATATTGGAGCGTTTCGTTGTTTTAACATCCCTGAGCTAAAAGGTAGGATGCTGATCTAAGAGATGGATCTCAAACGTAATGGACCAACAAAAAGCAAAATTAACAAATGACATTCAGAGTGCTGTCAGTCAAATAATCCTAGATGGAAGATTCAGGCATGTAGTTAATTCAGTGAGCAGAACTAGTGCTGTGATTTTGACCTAACTGTAATAAATTTAATTTGCCTTTAAGTGATGACACTTGTAAGAGAGTGAAACATCTAAGCTTCCAAAACCCGAGAATTGACTATTTGCAAACAATAGACATTGGTAGGTGTATAACACTTAACACAATCAATTGTTTGTATAATAACAAATGGGTTTGTCCATCGCATATAACCGAACAATATAATACATCAAGAGTTGTGGCTAACAACAGGAGCAAGAGAGCACGTATACGAATCATATTGAAAAGGGTAAAAGACCATGTTTTTATTGAAGAGATCTGTGTTTAGATTTCACTCTTAAATTTTGTTTGTGTGAAGATACTGATCAAATGTATGGACGCGTACCTGGTTGAGAGTTAAAACTGACCGCAAATAATGTACACTGAAACAGTTACAAACGTTTCTCGCGTATCGATTATTTACTGATGTTGAAGTTGATATGTGTGTGTGTCTATATACTACATTGCCCCAGTTTCTCTCTTGTGATTATAGATTGGCCTGGCTAAAGTATACTTGCAAGCTCTAAATTACACCGGTGATATCCTTTTTGCACCGATCAACAATAACAATCTTCACCATGTTTTCGCGACAGATGCAAATGACCTAACCTTTAAATGTATAGTTTCGATAAAGAAAAGAGGGTTTGTTCATTCAGAACTGTATTTAAATATTTACAAGCGATAATGT
>JAECUM010053027.1:0-11982 GCA_016617855.1 Megalonaias nervosa
CCGTTTTAAAGCTCAGTATTTTTTACCACCGCATTCTACACACAACTTAGTTTCACCCCTGACTGCGACGTTACTTTAAACACGGTTTTGGACCTAGGCCTTTCGTCGCACGCTCTGCGTGTGATATCCACAAAATTCATTTACATAAGCCCGATTACAAGGACTTGCAGAGCCAATCATAAACCACTTACAATGATTATTTGCTTGAATCATTATATATTTAAAATGAACTTTAATTTAAATATATATTTGCCTTAATTATAATAATGGAGGAATTTACGAGATTATCTGCGATTAGGCCGTCAAAAGCCAGGTTTGATCTTGACAGAATAACCCCTGAATTACCGAGGCAAGCTCTGGTTGATGTTGATTTGACGAATAAAACATCAATCAATTGTATCCGTGAAGCCAAGAGAGAATTTCGCAATGATGGGGCGGCTCATGTGTGGTCAACATGCAGAATTATGCAAGACGTTGCTGCTACAATGAATGACAAGCGAGCAAGGGCAATTATAAATTATCTCGACGAATAAAGGTATATTTTTATAATAAAATTTATCGTAGCGGTAGATTTTAGCAGAAATATCAGTAAGAGCGACCCTATATCCGTGTGGTTGTTTCAAAGTTCAGAATCTGTGAACTATGATCAGTGTGTACAGCCTAATGGAGATATTTATCGTGCAGAATATCTTTATAACGCAATACTGATGTTATCGAACGATTACTCAGTAATTGCTTCACCGTTCCGTCAGTTGCTGCTCACTTTGCTCAGCAGGAAAATTCATGGAGGCCAGAAAGGTTGGAATTTCTTGAAGATATCCAACACGGTTGTGTGGAATGCTCACACGTCGGATTGTTTAATAATAAATACGATTATAAGGATGTTATCCCAGTTGATATGGATGCATGTTATCCTGGACGCATTCATGGAATGGGAGAGTGTTCTGAGTATTTTAAAAGATTTGGATATCCAACACACAAGATGTAAAATTATTGATATCGTTGGTTGTAAGTGAATCAATTATATCATATCGTCCACAGAAACAAGTTGGGTTACCACAACAGAATAAATATTCCCCTGATGAAAATCTGAAGGATACTGATCTAGAAAATAAACTTGTAAAAGATCTTGGCAGAAAAATAATTGGTAAATTTACACAAGGAGGTTCATGTGATCATAAATGAGATTGTACAAGATTAATCATCGACGATGATGCACTTAAATTCATAATTTCTGACACAATAGAGACAGGCACATTTATGACTCACCACACTTTACTCACTTAAGATCTTCGATGCTTGCGTACGTTTCGATAAATGTATTATCGATGATAAACATATTTCCTGATACCTCAGTTAGAGTCGCCACATATTCATTTTAGATCAGCATAAAATACGTAGAATCGCTAAAGCGGTTGAAGATTGGTACCGATGCATTATGGGTGAATGGAGAGTAAAACGAGAACAAATACTCGTCTATTCTGAATCCGCTGATGTTGAATCTAAGGAAATGTTATGTATATGTCATTTAATTACTGGATTTGATTTTTTTTAGTAATTCAATTCAGTTCCATTTGCCTGATAAATAGCCAGTAGTTGAAATATTGTCTCTTTTGGTGATCTAGATTTAGTACCAGTTTCAGTTCCGAAGTAAACAACTTTTTTTAATTCATATCCAGGGTGGGAATCATTGAATTTTAGCTTAGGCTATACTACTATACTAGAGTACGTGATTTAAGGAATGTAATGTTATTACGTTGTTCGCTAGAAGGTGGTTACGTGACCTCAAACCGGAATCTATTTTACGTCTTAATTTACTGTATAGCCTTTTTCTTGAGAAGAAATAGTCATTTGGTGTTTAAGACCTTTGAAGCTCAAAGGTGTTTGTTGTGACCAGTTTGAGTTGTTTTTTTATTTTTATTTTTCTCAATTAGTAATTCATTTCTCTGGAAATCATACATATCAGTGCTCCTCATCAGAATTCTTGGACAAAGACATTTATTGAAATTAATCGGAATTCCAAACTGGAATATCAATCTTTGTGATTCAACAAGGAACTGTTGACATGGCAACACTTTGAAGGTTATCGAAGACGTCATCGCCTTCCATCTTGGAATTTCATCGGGATTCGAACTGTGATTCACTTAGGACTTTTATTAATAGGACGTACATTTTTTAATGCTTGAATTAATTTTGGATTTGATTCATAAACCATAAGTCCTTCTTATTTTTACCTTGTTTTTCTAATGAAATAAATTAGTTCGTTAAATTTTATAAAGCTTGTTGGCTTCACTCTGTTCTTGTTATTTTTGTACGAGCCTAGACACGTAACAGGAAACAGATTATAAAAATAAACAGATGTCAAAACTTTCATCAGCACTATCGGTATATGATCCTTTGGCCAGACATAAAACCGTTCATGTAAATGGACCTTGAGGTTCTGTTAAAACAACACGTGCGATTGAATTATTTCGAAATCTTGACATGATTTTACTAACTCCGACTCACCTGCTTGCCACACAAATGAGCGAACGAGGAGTACAATCTCATACTTGTCACAGCTTCTTTAGATGGAAAGGAGATGCATGGACTGCTGAACTAATGGGCGATAAATATATTCCTAAGATCATTTCCTAGGATGAGATATGAACGGTATCCGTGGAGGTATTAAAAATGTTTCTTGATTGGTTGTTGACGAGAAATACTGGTGTTGTCATGTGTGGTGATCATGGTGAACCACCGTCCTTTGTTGGATCACCTCCGCATAAATGGCTGAAAATAAATCGTAGATTATTATGAGGAAATAATTGATGATCACCGGGCGCTTGATTCAACGCTGAAAGAGTTTAAGAAGGTAATCAGACTACGGTCATATAAAATTCAATGTGAGAAGCAGCAAAGAGGTTGGACCCTACAACTTTTTCCGAGGGTCCGTTAGAAAAAATAAAGGTTCCTACAAAGGGCGAAAATAAGGTCAATAACGCTAAACCGAATCCGCTAACCGAATATATTTCAACAACAAAAATTGACGGGTTTAGTTCGTTTTTGTTACTCGTTCGTTGACATATTTTTTTCAAATTTTATGCGTGTTTTTGTTTACGTCTCACACACATTTTTTTTGTCAGCCCACCCTCTCTGCTGCTGTGGTTTTTATCCAAATATTGTATCAAGTCCGTTACGATATCTCGACCTCGGATCATGCAAGTTTATTGTTTTAAAACCAAACGGAGTAGCTTGCGCGTGTGCAAAGAAATTTTTAAATTTATTCATGTCCATGTCCCCTGAACACCAACTATAATAAATATTTTGCAGCGTATGAGTATCAACTCCGTTAAATACAACTAAAATATTACAGTTATCTCTGATCACTTTTGGAATTTGTGTATACCGCTGAGTAACATAAATCACGTCTGTGCTTTTATGTCTACCTCGAGAAAATATCCTAGCTGGATTTGATTGTTTGTCCAGCATGACATCATCGTACATTCCTAAATTATTAATACTTCCATCCAGATCATCTACAGATGGCGCTTCATTAATATCAGTTATAAAGTCAATAACGTCACTGTCTTCATTTAACAATTTGCATTTTCATTAAAATCTTTAAGTACGTCATAACATCGCTGATCATCTACAGATGGTGCTACTAAATATAATGTATCTCACTTCAGCCATCTCATTATCAGATTAAGCAATAATTGCGTCTTCCCACTTCCAAATGGACCTATTATTATCATTCTGATAGAATCCGGTAGCGCTGGGTGTTGCTTGACTGGTTCTTGTTTTCGTGTCGCTGAAAAGTCAATTATATACATATGATAAATGATATGAATCTATATTGTGTTCGATGAAGGGCAACCACGCCAACCACTGGATTAACAACAATAATAACAAAAAATAAAAAACGCGCACTTACAGGTAAGTGTGAAAAGTGTGGTACAAAAAAATACAAATTTATTTCAAGTACAAAGACAGGAGGTGATGTTGCTGCTTCGTTGGGAAAGTTACCAGGGGCTCCGTGGGCGAAGTATCCCAGGGAAAAACACTTACCAGAATACAGTTATTGTGGTCCTGGAACCCGACTTGATATTCGACTTGATGATCAAGATCAACCAAGACCAGGAGAGTATCCAATAAACAAGACTGATCAAGCGTGTCATGTTTATGATGTTGCGTATAAAAGCAAGGATTTACAACAACGGCATCTCGCAGATGTGAAATTGATTCGTGCGTTAAATTCTATACCTGATAAATCTCTCAGAGAAAAACTCGCTAGTTTTCTAGTAAAAACTGCTATGAAAGATAAAATAATGCTAGGGGCTGGGAAATTAATTATATGAATATTATAATGGAGTCCATTTATTATAGCCCAAGAGGATATTGGAAGGGCAGAGCAGCTATTAGTAAACTTGCTGAAGCAGCAAAAGTCTCACGTGCTGTTGCTGCAGCTTGGTTAGCACGACAGGCAATATGGCAAATCTATCTACGTCCACATAAAAAAAATTCAGTACGCGTATTTTGATGTCAGCGTCCCCAATGAAGTTCATCAAGCGAATATTTTGTTTTTACCACACGATACTATTAAAACACGTGGACGTCAATCACGCACGTACAAATACGCGTTAACTGTCGTTGACGTTGCAAGTAGATATAAAGAAGCAGAGCCGTTATCAACAAAGACAGCAACTGAAGTTACATCTGCGTTTGAACGAATTTATCAACGAGGACCATTACGATGGCCACAGTTGCTACACGTTGATCCTGGCAAAGAATTTCTTGGTACTGTATCATCGCTGATGAAAAAGCATAATGTCAAAATCAGACAAAGACACATCGCAATTCATCGTGATCAGGCAATAGTTGAACGATTTAATCAAACTCTCGCTGAGCGGTTATTTGGATACCAGTATGCGAAGGAAATAATTCAGTCAGATACAAGATCTCGTGAATGGGTTGCAAGATTACCAAATGTGATAGCTGCGTTAAATAATGAAATTACTCGTGCAACTTCTATGAAACCTACCGTTGCAATTACAAAGAAACATATACCCCGTAGCGATGGCTACGGACAAAGACTTGACTTTTCAAAACAGCCAGTGTTAGGTAATGTGACTGTCAGGTATTTATATGAACCTGCTGAACTTGAAGGGGGTAAAAAGAGAGCAACTGATCCTATCTGGAGTGTGACCACACATAAAATTTCTTGCGTGGTTAGATCTACGCGTAGACCCGAAATATACCGACTAGATTCAACTGCTACTCAACGTGGATTTGTTCGTGAACAATTACAAGTAATTCCTGAGGACACACAATTACTACCACGTTCACATTTGTAAATTGGAACCCCGACGTCGATTACATTCAAGACATGTCAATGTGACATTATCACGTGTATGACAAAGGTCACTATTAATTCTATCCACGGTAAATTGTTTTGGATTATTACAAGAATACTTCCACAACATGTGACAGTTAAAATTACACAACGATTATTCTGTTGTTGTTTTAGCGTCATAATAAATTCAACATCGATATCAAAATCACGATCATTTTTCTTTTATCGCATCGTTCATAACTGGATAATTTTTTTCTTATTATTTCAACACTAACAGTTTGATTATTATTTTCTGTGGAGTCTATGACAAATCTATGCAGTTGAGATATTCTCCTGACTCTAGATACTGCGAGATAAACTAAATTTGGCCACTCGATTCTGTCATCGACAGTCCAGATATTTGTATCAGTAATAGTTAGTCCTTGTGACGAGTGAATCGTCATAGCATAGCCTAGCTTCCATGGAGTTTTATCCATGATCAACGCGCTCTCAACAACATTAACATCAACCAAAACAATATCATTCAATACAAGATTTTGTTTTTCATTTGTTCCTGGAATTTCAACTTCAATATTCTGTCGTCGAGTATCCGATGGGCGATAACATAATGGTACAGGTAGATTTGAAAACTTTTCTTTATGTAACAGAAATAATTTCTCTTACAATTCATCACGAACTATTTTTCTACTCGCAACTATTAAATCATTTGGTCTCCATAAATCCCAAAAATCATTTACAGGAGTTTCTGGAATTATTTCACGCATTATCTCACATTGTATTCTATCTGGCTGTAGTCTGATTAATCTTTTAAATTCTTTCAGAGCTTCATCAATAGCTCTATGATCATCGGTTATCTCTTCATAATAATCAACAAATGTTTTTAACCACTCGTGCGGAGATTGACCGACGCAAGGTGGTGGTTGACCATGATCGCCACACATAATCACAGCAGTATTTTTCGTTAATAACCAATCGAGTAATATTTTTAGTGTTTCTAATGACACCGTACAAATTTCATCCCAGATGATGATTTTCGGAATATATTTCTCACCCATTCGCTCCAGTGTCCACGTATCTCCACACCATTTGAAGAAACTATGGTATGTACATGATTTTATTTCTCTTGCTAGTCTGTGTGTAGGTGTCAACACAATCATATTAACGGAGTTTGAAGAACTCTGCCGAAATAACTCAATGGCACGTGTTGTTTTACCAGAACCTCCAGGTCCATTGAGATAAATAGTTTTATGTCTGGCCACGGGATCATATACAGATGGTGATGTTGATACTAGTATTTGATTGTCATCACCGTAGTATATTTTTTTGGTATCAACATCTGCTGATTCAGAATAATCGAGTATACTTTCGTGTTTTATTTCCCATGATCCCCATTCACCATTACCGAATAACGGTTTTATCAAATCCACGTACGCGCTATTTATATAAAACGAATCCGTAGCAACTCTGACAGCGTAACAAGGAAATCTATTTATCATCGATAATAAATTTATAGAAACGTAAGCGAGCACAGAAGATCTTAAATGAGTAAATTGCGGTGATTCACCATCGATATAACTCACGATTGTACCTAATTTAATTCCGTCTAACAAATAAGTATTACTTCTGCTTATGAATGTTCCTTTGTTCGTTGTATCAGTAATTAAATCTAACTCAGCATCATCCATGATTAATCTTGCACAATGTCTTTTATGATCATACGATTCACCTTGAGTAAATTTACCAATTATTTTTCTACCGAGATCTTTTGCAACTTTATTTTCATAATCAAGTTTATCCAATCTTCATCTGGATCTGTCGGTGAATGTTTCTTTTGTTGTGGTAACCAAACTTGTTTCTGCGGATGCTATGATATAGTAGCTTCACTTACACTCAACGACACTAAGATTTCAGTATAAAGCATGTATCGTAATAGCACTATTGGAACCCAATATTTTTCTGAGAAATGTCTACCAAACCACGCATAAACGATCGGATGAAGATTATTACATAACTTAAATGATTTTACACAAGCAAATCCAGTTAAATCAAAATCAGGTAATGGTCCATTTATCGCAACTCTTATCATTTCATGTGTCGGATGTCCGAATCTTTCAAAATGTGCAGAACAGTCTCCGTATCCAAGAAAACTTCCAGGATAACACGCAACCATATCAACCGATATAATATCACTATAATCCTATTTGGTATTCCACAATCCGCCGTGTCCGTATTCGACACAACTATGCTGAATATCTTCAAGAAATTCTAATCGTGTCGGTTTCCATGAATTTTTCTCTTGAGCAAAGTGAGCCGCAACCGATGGAACTGTAAAACAATTATTCAATAATCTTTCAACTTCAACATCATCAGAATTATATTTCAGTGCAAGAGTCTTCATTTCTTCATAGAGAGATTCTCTACGGTAAATCTCTCCAATAGGTTTTACAAATTGATCGAAATTCACGGATTCTGAACTCTGAAATAACCGAACAGATACAGGATCATTCTTACTGATATCGCTGATAGCATCGAATATATAATAGTCATAAAATCTGACTATTCTATCTCGTGGAAATATTGTTACAGCATTAGTCCATGCATGTGCGTTATGATCAATGATTGTTATGGGGGTTCCATTTTTTTGTATATTTCAGTTTGTACAAAAATTCTCTGGTTAGTGTTTTTACTGTTATTGGAAATCTTGATTTCTTTTCTAGCTTAGCAACATCATTGATAGATGCTCCGGTATCTTTAACTGTTTCTGCCCACTCATTTATTTTTTTACGTCTTAGATCAGTTAAACCGTTTCAGAGTATTGCTTTTGAGAAATGTTCCATAACTCGCTCAGCTACGCAGTTTAGTCCCCTTGACAATTTCTTTGGTTTGAGATTATCAACGCTAGGTTTATCATTTAGCGGATATATCGCATAGATAACTGCCGTTACAGGATACTCTCGTTCAGAATACAGTTTATCAATACCAGTCAATGTTCCTGGTTTGGGTCTGTTATTTAATGTAACAGTATTATGTTCAGTATGAAGTCGTACAGGTTCACGTTTATCACGGATAATCCAAGTGTCATCATCTGTCTGCACCATAAATTTTACTAAAATAATATATCGCTGATTGTCGAGATAGTTGATAATATTTTTACCTCGTTCGTCACTCATTCTAGCATCGACAACACCTTTGGTGTCGTTCATGATCCTGAATGTCGACCAAGTATGAGCTCACCATCATTGCGAAATTCTTTTTTAGCTTCACGGATACGATTGATTATATCTCTATTTATCAAGGCCAAATCTTGCATCGAAAAATTAAATTTAGATTTTCCGATGACGAAGTCATTGAGTTTGTCAAGATCAAATCTTGCTCCCGCCGAGACGGTGGAAGGTTCAATTGTGGATAATCTCTCAAATTCCTCCATGCTATATTTGAAGCAAATATATGTTTAATTAAACTTTAATTATATATAAAATGACTCAAACAAACAATTAATGCCGATGGCTTATGATTGGATTTTCTTTTCCTTGTAATAAATCATAGGTAAATTAATTTTGTGGTCAACACATGCAAAGCTTTCGCAAAGGTAGTCTAGGACCTAAACCGTGTTTACGATGTGATGTTGGGGTCAGAGGAGAAACACGGTTATGCGTGCAATGCGGTGGTAAAAGATACAGAGAGCTAAAACGATATTATGATAAGAAATCGTCAGGTGACTCTCCCATAAAAACCGCTGAAGACTATCTGGCCAGATTTCAAAATAATCATTTAGACAAACAATATTATATATAAATGGAGCAAAATGAATTTGTAAAGCACCCTATCATTAAAAATTATGAAGCCTCTCGTGATGGTGTCATCAGAAAGTGTAGATTGAAAAAAACAGTCGGTGCTGTTATTAATACTGGTTATCTCATGTTTAATGCTGGAAATAAAAAATGTATCTATCTCATAGATTCGTATTTGACTGTTTTCATGGGGTCATCGAAGATGGACTTGTAAATGATCATATTGATCGAAATCGGAAAAATAATGATTTATCTAACCTCAGAGTTGTTACACAGAGTCAGAATTCTGCACTTGAAAACACCGACATTAATTCTAAGACTCCTAGATCGGTTATATCTACAAATACAGATACTGGTGAAGAAATAATTTTCCCATCAATGTATGCGGCTGATAAATATTTCGGTATTTGAAGGCGTTCAATAAAATTTGTGGCAGATAATATTACTAAATCAGCATTTTCAAAAAAAAATTCGAACAAAATATCACGTTCCGGTATGTACAATGAAGCGAGATAAATCCGTCATAGCTGATAGAGTAATTAAGCAGTTATCTCCCTTTTTTGTTATTGCGTATACTTGACCACAGTGGTAAGAATCGACATAAAAATTGCAATGAATTTTTAGTGGATCGGTACATTTTCTATATATTATATAATGATTGTACCGATCCACTAAAAATGATAGAGGTCTTGGATTGACCAGATAACCGTCCTATGAAAACCACCGCCCGAATAAGTTTTCACGTTTCCACCTCGTGATAGAGTAATCAAGCAGTTATGATACTACAGTCTAATCGTAATGCTTAAATATCTCTCCGTCCAGATATCTCAACTATGTGGAAATATTAATTGCAGAAAATATATATTATTAATTATATACACTTTCCTCAAGCAAACATAAAAACCTCAGCCGTGATATTATATTATCCGTAACGATGTTAAGGGGACAGATAAATCTATCATAGGCAGATATTGTACATAACTGCTTCACATATCGATCGCAGCAGACTACATGTATCGTTGTTACTAGAATGAATGAATGTACACAGTTCTGTAGTAGGCGGAATATACCAGAATAATATCGATCCAACGCATTTACTAACACAGTTCTGGCTAGATTGAAAAATATAATATTTTAACAAGGCAGAAACGGCAGAAATATATAAAATTGCAGATTTTATTCAGAATCAGAAACATATTCTTATAGTATAATACTGATTATTCTTGACAACGTCGCGGTGACAGAGTCAATGCTAAGATAGCTATATATTTATTTTTAAAACGTGTATTTGTAAGTTGGAACAATGGTGCATTCGTAGCCCGTCTGACTCTCGTACTCCAGGTCTTGAGTTCCAAACCCATGACTGACACTGTCGATGGTTTGTAGCCCTGGGATGCTATTTTATTTAATAATTACTTCATAAGTGGGGACGCAAGCACCCCATGAGATTTCATGTAACCCTCACCATGTTGAACAACGTGGTGAGTGCAGTTTTGCACTTACTCCGGGGTTTGATTGGGGGGGTACATGAAATCGATATGCGCTTGCGTCCCTAAAATAAATAGCAGGATAATGTGAAGTCGTGATCACTGAAGGGTACCCACATAGGGGCATTCAGAAAGAATGTCCGCCAGACCAAAAAGTCTCAATAAGGTGCCTGTTGACCATAAGACAGGTCTTAACCGATGAAAGAGTGCCCTGTGGGCTTAAGAAATCAATAACGGACTCTTAGGACCTTATTGGTAAAAGACTTTACCGGCAGAAGGGACCCCATTGGAATGGTAGACTGAACATCATAGCTGCTATTTATTTTTATTCAAATATATTTTAATATTTATCTGATTCAGAATATATTTTTATATTTATCTGATTCAGAATATATTTTAAATATTTTATCTGATTCAGAAATACTTTCATTATAATAAAATTTTATTTTTTATGCAATTCAGTCAGATTTGTTAAATTAGATAGGTAAGTTACCTAACAATATTGTGACTTTGATCAGAGTTTCTGAATTTGATGGGTATATTACCCGTCAATATTGCGAATTCAGTCAGATTTTCTAAAATATTTTATTTTTATTCAGAAATATTTATTCTGAAATATTTTATTTTTATTTAAACAAATATATTATAATATAAAAAGTAATGAACCACGAAAACATCACATCAATTATTGTTGCTATTAAGCAATTACAACACAGCGATATAAAAATATCTGAATAACTTGATCCTGAAAAAATAATGAGCGATTTTGAATCATTACAATTCAAAAAATCAGAAAATAGATATACGTTGCCCTCCTATTAAAGATTCATAAAGTCAGTTCAGCAGGCGATGTAACGATCGCTGGCAGCAATCACGGATACGCAAGTGAAATTATTTGTTCCTCTTTCACGAGCCATCGAAAAGGTTAGGTAAGAATTATCTCACGAATACGAAACGAAAAGACTCGTACACGCTCGTATAAAACAACTGAGAGATATTATGTCAATGACTGTGTCACCGACGGAAGAGTTACTGGCTAAAGATAAAGACGAGTGTGAAAGTGACTATAGTGACAACGAAACTAATAGTGTTGTACCAGAATAATTCATTTCTGATCCCTTGACTTTGTCAAGGATAAAATCACGGGGGTAAAAAAAACATAATTATTTTGATATTTTTTTTTTCTGCTTGATGTTTTCCGCCGTGATGTAATCACGGACTACAATGACGTTGATGACTAAGTCATTACAATGACGCTCTACGATCTTACATACAGATTTATGTTTAACGACTCTGACCTCAGATCGAGTAAGTGGCCAGACTGGTCAGTAAGTTTAAAATGTATCCGTGATAAAAGACGACTATGACA
>JAECUM010053028.1:0-19368 GCA_016617855.1 Megalonaias nervosa
TCGCCGAATCCGAGACTCGAACCCACGCAGACAGAGGTGAGATGGCAGTGATCCGTAATGGAGAGCGCTTTAGACCACTCGGCCACTCGGGGCCCCAAAGAATATGAGAGAAATGTACAATAATAAAGCACTTGGATTGAGCACATGATCATTATTTAATGATGACATAATGCTCATTGCAGAATTCACTACTTCATGGTCATTCAGCCAAAGTTATGCATTCATTTTCACTTTATATTCTATGGAAGTAAATTATTTGTTGAATTTTTCAAAGTTTGTTGCTTCTCATTCTTTTCTATTACTTATTTTAAGACCTTAGAGTCATAATAGAAAATTGGAGGCTTCTCCTTGGGATGCGATTTTCTCTAAAATATTTCAGAAACTTTGTTTTTGAAATTTAAATTCACCTTGTTTTGGAATTTTTTAAGTATTATTTCACATTTTAGAAATCTATAATGAAACCAACAAGCTTTTGCAATGTCATCTAGAGTGGAGAACTTTATTTCAAATCCTACCCAGGAACAGTTTGACTCCTTGAAAAAGGATGAATTACTCCAGCTTGCAATAAAATATGATCTTTCTGAGGCAAAAGCTTCTTTAACAAAGCAAGAAATAAAAAATATTTGGTGGGAAAGAATTTTTTAGGTAAAAGTGCATTGGGTGTGATCATTAAGTCTGTATCTAACTCCAGCATAAAAGTAAAGGAACTGAAATTAAAATACAAGATGGAATTAGGGTTAAGAAAGCTTGAGCTTCAGAAAGTAGAAAAAGAATTGCAACTGCAGAAGAGGAGAGCGAGAGAGAAAAGTGCAAGTACAGAAAGAAGAAAAAAAATGCAAGCAGATAAAGAGGAAAGAGAAAGAAAAATGCAGTTGCAGAGAGAAAGAGAAAAGAAAGAAAAGGAATATCAGTTTAGATTAAAGGAATTAGAGCTGGCAAGTGAAAACATATCCCAACTTTACACACAAATTCAAGTTTTGATGTTACAAAAAATGTTAGGTTAGTACCCCCTTTTAAAGGAAAAGAAGTAGATTAATATTTTCCTCATTTTGAAAAAATTGCTAAAAATTTGAAATGGCAAAGGGAGCATTGGACTCTGTTATTACAAAGTGCACTTATTGGCAAAGCTCATAATAGTTATATTTCACTGTCAGTAGAGCAAAGTTCTGATTATGATTTAGTTTAGGAATGTATCTTGAAGGATTATGAGTTGGTACTTGAGGCATATCGACAAGGACAATCAACTGACCAGACCTATGTCGAATTTGCATGGGAAAAAGCATAACAATTTGATTGGTGGTGCTCTTTTAGAAAGGTTAATAAAGATTACAAAAGTCTAAGACAACACATATTAGTTGAAGAGTTCAGAAATTGTATCCACAGTGATGTCAAGACTTACCTAGATGAACATAAGGTGAAAACTTTAGAAAATGCTACTTCAATGCCTAATACAAGCACTTTCAAATATCAACTGGCACAACATTTAGGAATCAAGTTTCTGATAAGATTGATCAGAAATCCTTATCTCTACCTATGTGTACCTATTGCAAGAAAAAAAAGCACATTATTTCTGATTAGTACAAATGGAAAAATAAGCAACAGAACCAGGAAAGACCTGTTCCAAATGCTTTTATTTCTCAGAGGTCAAGGTCATGGTCATGTATTGAAAACAATACATTTGTTGGGTCAAACAAACCCCAGTCTGATTTTATTATGGAGAACTATGAACCATTCATGTAGAACAGTTCTAAATTATTCATAGATGATTCAGTCGATCCTATCCCTATTAAAATTTTAAGGGACACAGGAACTTCTCGGAGTATTTATTATCAGGTACCTTGCCTTTTTCTGAGAAGTTGTCTTTTAATGAAAGTGTTCTTATTCAGGGGGTAGAGTGCGGCTTTGTTAATGTTCCTCTCCATTGTGTAAATTTGTCATCAGACTTAGCCTCAGGACCCATGACAAGTGTCATCTTTACCCATTGAAGGTATTCATTTATTACTAGACAGTGATCTAGCTGAGATAAGGTTGTGTTTAATCCACTTGTAACTGACAAATATTGTTTGGATGGGAAAGTCAATCCTATTGAAAAAGAAATCCCTGATTTATTCCTAGCTTGTGCAATAACTAGAGCTATGGCAAAGAAAGCTCTTGAGAATGATGTTGATCAGGAAATTATTCTTTTAGCTGACAAATGTATTGGTCAGGCTATTGATGAGGTCACATTTACACCTCATTTGGATTAACCAAAAGTATTGATCGCAGTGATCCTCTTGTAACTACTCATCCTCTTTATTCTAATTAGTGTGACAAATGACAATCACTTGTCATCAAACAGGTACAAGATCCTGAGATATCCTGTTTGTTTGAGGGGGCTATTAGTTAAACTGAAGCCACAAAATTACCTATTTGTTATTTTGTTAAAATTAGAGTCCTTATGAGAAAATGGAGACCACCTGAGGTATCTGCTGGTGACGAGTGGTCAATGAACTATCAAATTGTAGTTCAAAGTCATATAGACAAAACATTTTTGTCTAGCTCATGAAACTCCTTTGGGGATCAGTAAGACTTATCACAAGATCTTGAATCACTTCTGTTTGCCAAAACTAAAAAGTGATGTTTGTAAATACTGCAAATCTTGTCATGCTTGTCAAATGGTTGGAAAACCCAATCAGAAGATACCTAAGGCTCATCTGCAACCTATTCCTGTATTTGACGATCCATTTAGCATAATAATTGTTGGCTGTATGGGTCACTTACCTAAGACCAAGTCAAGCAACCATTACTTGTTGACCTTAATGTGTTCATCTGTAAGATTCACAGAGGCAATTACTTTGAGGAATATTAAAACTAAAGCAATAGTAAAAGCATTGATGAAGCTTTTACTCAATTTGACCTGGCAAAATCTGTCCAATCTGATCAATGGTCAAATTTTATGTCTGGAATTTTCCAGCCATTATGCATGAATTAGGCATCCAGTAATTCAAGTCAGAAGCAAAATTAAGGTATGACAGAACTAAAATGGAGAGATATTTTCAGTCAGGTGATATGGTTCTGTTTCTCTTGCTCAGTCTTCAAAATTTTCTTCAGATTAGATGTTATGGTCCTTACAAAGTTAAGACAAAAATGAGTGAGTTAAATTACAATAATAGTTTTCCTGGGATATAAATATATTAAAGGAGTACCAGTATGTTGATTTAGATAGCCAGGTTAATCATGCAGTCAGTTTAGTTGTACATGTCCCATTCAGTGTCGATTTAAGTGATGGAATGCAATTAGACTGAAGTGACTTAGGAATTCAGAAATAATGAATAATCTGGACCAGAAACATTAACTTCTGCAGCAACAAGAACAAAAATGAACTAAAACAGCTGTTACATGAATATGAGCACTTGTTTCCACATTTTCCTACACAAACAAATAAAATCAACCATGATGTTGAAATTGTAGATTCCACACCTGTGAAACAGCATCCATACAGGATGAACCCTCTCAAACAAGTATGTTTGAAAAACAAAATTCAGTATTTGCTGGAGAATGATTTCACTGAACTGAGTAAAAGTAACTGGAATTCACCATGTATACTTGTACCAAAACCAGATAATACTTTCCACATGTGTAAAGACTATAGAAAGGTGAACAGTGAGACTAAAACAGGTTCATTTCCATTGCTGAGTATCGATGATTGCATTGACAGAATTGGAAATGAAAAATATATCTCCAAGTTTAACCTTCTGAAAGGATTTTGGCAAATTCCACTAATGGAAAGGGCAAAGGAAATTTCGGCATTTGTGACTCCAGATGTACTTTATCAATATAAACTGATGTTGTTTGGGATGAAAAGTTTGACTTGCACTTTTCAATGTTTTATAAACATGATTATATCAAGTCTAGATAAGTGTGATGCTTACATTGATGATGTCATCATCTACAACATCACTTGGAAAGATCACTCAGAGACAATTCAGGAATTCTTTGATAGGCTCACTGATGCAAATTGGACAATTAATTTATCCAGAATTGAGTTTTGTCAAGCTTGTTACATTTCTGGGATGTATTGTGGGACATGGACAAGTTAAACTTATAGATGCTAAGGTTAGAGGGTTATCTCAGAATTCCCTGTGCCACTAAGTAAAATGCAACTGATGCGATTTTTGGGTATGGCTGGATACTATTGGAAATTTTGTTCCAATTTTTCTATAACTGCTGAACCCCTGACAAATTTTTTGAGTAAGAAAATGAAGTTTCATTGGTCTGAATAATGTCAGGAGCTTTAGATAAGTTAAAGGCCATACTTTAGAGTGCACCAGTTCTTACAGCTCCAAATTTGAGTCAGTCATTTAAACTGTCTGTTGATGCAAGTGATGTTGGGGTTGGAGCAGTATTGATTCAAGAAGACATAAATAGTGTAGATTATCCAGTGTGCTATTTTTCCAAGAAATTAAATAAGCACCAGAGAAATTATTCCATAATCAAGAGGGAATGTGTGGCTTTGATATTGACATTGCAATACTTTGAAGTCTATATTAGTTCAGTTCTTCTCCAGTTATTGTGTTTAGTGATCACAACCCCTTACTTTCATTGGCAAGATGAAAAACAAAAATCAGAGATTATTAAGGTGGAGTTGTTGCAGGAATATAATATTGACATGAGGCACATCAAGGGAAAAGACAATTTAATAGCAGATGTACTTTCTCATGTAAAGAAATATTATATTGCTTCAAGTGTTATTTATAAGATTTCATCTTGTGTAAAATTTTTTCACATGTACATTTGACTAATAGATAAATGAAAGCTTTATTGCATAAATCTTTTTCTTTATAAGGGGAAGTGTTATGTATATTTAATTTACATTGTTAGTTTTTTATTTATTTTTTTAAATTGTATTATATGTTATTGATAATGTGACATTGTATGTTGGACTTGACCTTGTCCAGAATCAAGTTCATTTTCTACCTGACCTGAATTATTGATTTTGGCTTTGTAGTAAACATGTTTATCTCGATCTGAGTCTTGAACCTTGGAAATTTGCTATGAATTACCGGGTCTACCTGTTGTTTGCTACACATATTATAATTCTATTAGCAAACTTCTAATTATAACTTAGATTTTTTCTTGTAAACATGATTCATCTAGAAGGTTATTTTCCATTAGGTAATGGGTTTTTTTAGAATATTTTAATTGTGACCTGAGGTCAGGCAGAAGACTATATAATCTTGTTATTGGAAACATTATTCGTTCATGCTTTAAATAGCATGGCAGAATCAATTGTATTATGTTGAGTCCAGTAATTCGTTTGGGCTGGAATTTATTTCTACATTATATTTAATTCAAGTAATTCTTCCCAGGAAATACAAAGTGCTCTTCAAAAATAACATTCTTGGGAACAGAGACTTGAATTTATACTGAAATTTCAAATAAAGATTTAATTCTTGGATGGTATTATTGTGATCCAACTAAAAACTCCTGGCACATCAGCATTATATGGGCCACCGCAGATACATTAACGCCTTGAGTGTTTGATTTAATTTGGATTTCCACTAAAGTTTATTCAGAACTTTAATTATTAGGACTTGTGTCCATAATTCTAGGATTATTTGGGATTTAATTCACAATACTGTAAGTTCCTTTTTTCATTTTCACTTTGTATTCTAGGGAAATAAATTATTTGTTATTTTACAAAACTTGTTGCTTCTCACTCTTTTCTATTACTTATTTTAAGACCATAGAGTCAGAGTAGTAGATTAACATATTGGAACCTTGGCTGGCAAAGATGCATCATTGGTGGCAACCTGCACTGCTGAACTGAGCCCCGTTCCCACTTGGTCTGCTGCTTCTTCAACCGTGGGGCTTTTTGTTGTTGTTGATGATGTAATGTAGATTTAATTGTTGGAGCTGGAACTGGACTGAGTGCATCCAAAAAAGAACAAAAGACTTGTACATCAACAGTTGGTGGGAAGGCAATATATGTCATTTGCCAAAGCACCACATTTAGACACCTCTAGAGTCCTGCTAATAATCTTTATTTGTGAGAAAAAAGTCCATTGGGGTGATGCAAGGAAAATGATGGCTTTGATTACACGCCCATGAACTTTCTGCACTTGGATGTCAGAAAATCTATTATTAGCTGGATATAGCCACAGAGGGTTTTCTACAAGAATGAAGCCTTTTTGTTCTTCTGTAACAGTGCACAGTTGGCCATAGTTTTCAGATAAATCCCTGTGCAACAAAGGCTGGATTTAGTTTTGCAGACAGAGCATAATCCACAAATTTATGGCAGCAGCACCGACAAGTGCATTGAAAATATTGCTGTAGGAAGTAATCACTGTAAACTTGGTGCAATACAAAAGAAACAGAACTAATCAGAGTCTCATCTTTTTCAGGAGTCTCGAAAAACATGATGGAAAACCCTGAACTCCTGAAAAAAACTAGGAAAATAAACTTTGTTACTAGCTAAACATGCAAATCACCTTGGACTAGCATACTGACATTACCTATACATCATCTCATGGGGTACTGTAGGGTATGGAATGGTCAGTGAAATGGCATTGTCAGCCTAAAGTTAGTTGTGTTTGGTGCATTGTCAGGTGACTGGTACTGTCTTTATTCTAACTTTGTAACAGTTAAAGTATGCAACTTTATGTTGTAGATTAAATTTTCATTGATATAGGCACTTTCAAATTTGAAAATTTTGAACCTATCTAAACAAAAAGTAAAGTCTGACAAAATTTATGGAGTAAACATTTTTATTCTTAATAGTACCATTTAAGAGGCTTTCTTCTGTTAATTCATTTTGCTTAAAGTTGATTTATAAAATCACTATAAAGTTTAGACAGTGTCTTTATCAACATGCTCTCTTGTTTCTTTAACCTTAAGGTTTGGGTCCCAGTCATATAAAATTTCACTGAATTGTTGGTTAAAATTTTCTATTTGCTAATATTTCCTAAACCCTGCTGATACATTCTTGCAATATTTGGCATGAATTATCATGATGCTAAGATAATTCATTCTGCAACTTGCTCACTCCTTATTTTAACCTTGGATGCAAGGTCAAAGTCAAAGAAAATTTGCATTAAGATTTTGGTTAAAGTTTTTTCATTTGCTTATATTTCATGAATCTCAAAACAGATTTTGTTCATATTTTTGAGAAATCATCATGAAACTGAAACCATTTTGCCACATCCCCATCAACTTTCTTTTCAACCTTGTGTTCAAGGTCATATATTTGAAGTACTGCTTTCAACTTGGGCTTAATATGCAGCCCAGGACTTGTTTCATTTATCCATTTTGTAAATGGTATTTTTATATTCAGTGTAAAGGTACTGAATCGTTAATATGAAATTGATTTGTTGCCATATTTGATATTGATCGTCTAACCAAAAGGATTGGTTACTTTCCCTTAATGACATGTATTAATTGTACAGACTGCAAGCATGAAAACATGTGCTTTCTGCTAAATACCTTGAACATGGAAGCAAACACAAGTTACCACATTTGACACTTCAGTATGAGAATGAAAGTATTTTAAATATACAGTACTTCAATAAAGCTGAGGTAAGTGTCTAAGTTATTCAGCAGCTCATGAAGTATTATATATACTTGTTTATTAGTCAATACCAACTGCAAAACTACAGACTTAGATATACTGTCACACAGCACACTGGCAGATCTTGGTCTATGCAGTTAGGAGTAATCTGTATAACAAACAATACTGAAAGCAGATCAGGGTCTATGTTGCTTCCAGTTGGACCCAACTTAGAAGCAGGTATATATGGTAGGTATTGTCATAGTAAAGTGTGGTGGCAGGAAACATTGGCATTATTAAATGTGCATTGAATGAGAGAAGTAAGCTGATGGGCAAACAAAAATTACAGAAATTACTTATCAGTTACTTGTTCCTCATGCTATTAATGTTCATGTATATACTTATATAGTTAATATCAATTATTGCATCTTTTTCTGGCACTTGTCTATCACTGAAAGCTGAAAACCTCCAGTTTGACTCATGCATTGCTTCAAGTTTCAGAGTTGTATTTTGGTTATAAAGGTAAAGCTCAAGGATAATTGTTACATGATAAGCAATAAGTCTACCAACTAGATCCTGCGTAATAGCAAACATTCAAAACAAAAAACTAACTGATAATGATATAACTACTGATATTCAAGAACATATTAATACATAAAGCTTTTGGTGTATTTGTTTATTTTTCATCCTTTTTAGCCACAGCCTTTGGAGATGGTGTGTACTTTGCTACAAATGCCAGCTACTCTGCCAGTGATACCTATTCCAAGCCTGACATCAGTGGCAACAAGAAGATGTATCTATGTCGTGTTTTGACTGGACAATACACTAATGGCAAATCTGGAATGAGAGTTCCACCAGCCAAACCTGGTGGTAATCCAAATGACCTGTATGACTCTGTAGTTGACAATACCAGTAATCCAGGAATGTATATAATCTTCAGTGACACACAGGCCATCCCAGAGTATCTGATCACATTTAAATAGACACATGTAGGTTTTATTTTCTTGAAAAGGTGTTGATTTTTCACCAGTTATAAAAAAAAGGTATTGTTGAATGGTCTAATTCTTTAATTTTTTTGTATACATATCTGATAAATTCTTATTTTACAACTTAAGACACTATCATGAATACATGTGTAACTCTATAAATTTGAGAAGACCATATTGGATGGTTTGCTAATTACATTCTTTTTCTTGGTTATATGCACACTCTTTGTGACATTTTATGTGTGTGATATGATGGAGTTTTAAGATATAACTACACCAAGCCAATTAGTTGTTATTGTATCTTAATGTAGTCCCTAAGAAAATCATTGTATGATATGATTCATTTTAAAGATATAACCATACTAAGCCAATTAGCTGTTATTGCATCCTGTTATAGTCTATAAGAAAATCATTGTGATATGATTAATTTTAAAGGTATAAGTACACTACATTTAGTTAATTAGCTGTTATTGCATCTTAATGTTTTCCTTAAGAAAATCTATGTGTTGTATGGTTCAGTAAAGGTATAACTACATTTAGCCAATTAGCTGTTATTTCATCCTGTTGTATTCCTAAGAAAATCATTGTGTGATATGATTCATTTTAAAGGTATGACTACAATAAGCCAATTATTGTGTCTTTTTTGCAGTCTGTGAGAAAATCATTGTGTGATATGATTCATTCTAAAGGAATAACTGCACTAAGGCAATTAGTTGTTTTTTTTTGTATCTTATTGGAAAATCATAAATATTTTTTCTCAGATTTTTCCTGGATATTAGCCAACCACTGAAGAAAGTTGCTTGCGTTCAGTAGAAAGGAACATTGATCTTCTTGGCACTCATTTTGGATGACAAGGCAAACTGATACGGTTCTGCCAGTCCCAGTAAGGTTATTTATAGTAAAACTTCCAGTCATTTCATGCTCTAGAAAGTACCGTACAACATGACCAATGCTGATTTTTTAAAGGTTTTGCCCAAGTGCCAAAAATAAGTATTAAGTTGATTCTAACCTTATAACTAATGTATTGGACTTCACAAAAATGTAGAAAAATGAAGAAAATATACATGAGGACCTGTCTTGAGTAACCATTTTCTTGGAAAAATATGCATTTCGACATTATTATGAAGGATCTCATTCCAAAAATAGAGATAAACACCACTGACCTTTATGTAATCCTTTATCACTTAAATAGTAAAGACTGTTAAAAAAAACTTAGGCTGGCTACCAGATTCTAAAATTATGCAGGTCATGCATGAAGTGTCGTATGTTTTAGGTTGTAAACCAGACTAAAGTACATGCAGATTAACACTATGAATGATCATATCATGAGAACAGAGATCAACACCACATACCTTCCCATACAGAATTTCCAGGCAGACTTGAGGCGGATTTCAGACGGGTTTTTTAGGCGCTTTCTGCATAAACTATAACTGCTCATATTAATTAGATGAATTTCAGGCAGACTTCAGGTGGATTCAGGGTGGAATTTTAGGCAAAATATGCAAATTAGTTGTCCTAAGATTCTGCTTGAAAAAAAAATCCTCCTGAAATTTACAAATTTTCTAGGAGGACTTAAGGTGGATTTCAGACGGGTTTCTTAAGCATTTTCTGCCTAAACCATAAACTTGAAGAAGCTTAGGCGAATTTCAAGCAGACTTTAGTTGGATTTCTGGCAGAAGTTTTGGTGAAATATGCAAATTAGTTGTCCTGGCATCGTTATGGCATCATTTAAATTTTTTTCATTTCACTGAAATTTTGGTGAGATTTCACAATAATTTTGACCAAAACTTTCATTGAAATTTTTGAGATCTCTCACTAAAATTTCACTGAAATATTTGAGATTTCACAAAAGTTCTGACCAAAACTTTCACTGAAATTCTGGTGTGAGTGACAAAAATTTGGCCAAGTCTTTCACTGAAATTTTGGTAAGATCTCACTAACATTTCATTGACAGTTTGGTGAGAGTTTACTAAAATTTTGGTGAGATTTCACTCAAGTTTTGACCATTATATAGTATTTTACTGAAGTTTAAGTCATTTTTCACAGACATTTCAAAGGTTTCAAATAAATAATGGATATAATTAAACAGGACTTTATTAACCAGGGTACTATTTCAGCGTACATGAAACAAAATTATACAGCTGTTATAATTATATGACATGCACAAGATATGGGAGCTGTAAAGCAGACTTGATTTTTGATTATGTACAAACCATGACGCTCTTGTGGTCGCTTCAATTAGTCCTTGTTCCATTATAAAGTGGCTGTGAAAAATGTTTATCATGATATAATTACTCTTATTTTGCTTTGAATTCTAACATAACTAGAATATTTTGATAATATACACAATAATACCACTCACAATATTGAAAAATGATTGTATTTGTGGGCCAAGAAAACTCTGCAAAGATATGACTGTCTTTGATAGAAATAGGTACCTGGCAACAATATCAACATTCCCCACCGGTGATCTATATGTTGTCCCTATTTAAACTCTGGAGGTTAATCAGTTTGGAATTATATAACTTCGAAATCATCTTAGTTCAATTCCTTGTCATATTTAGCACATTAACCGCTACTATAAAGCTGTTCAATCTTTATGGCACAAATAGCAAACTGCTAGTCCTGGCGTTCAGTTTCATATAGCTTGACCAATTACGTTTCCATTGACTTTGCATTCAAGGTGTTCTTGGCGCCACACATTTTTCATAATGGTTACATGTATTCAGACTCGTATCCCACTCAAAAATTTGAATTGCAATGTTTGGCAAGCAACATGAGCATCATTCCCATCTGTTTCCGTTACAGGAAGATTCATTGGGCAAGTACCAACTTTTGACCAATCAGAAAGCTCTATATAGCTATCGTCTGTTAAATAATATATGGAACAAATACTTATTAGAAGGATCATTACAGAATGGGACTGAATAGAGCATTTTAAAAACAAATAAAAATAAAAAATAAAAGACCCAGTTTTGGAGACGATATAGAAAAAAAGAGTCCATATTGAGGAAAATCAGATTCAGGTCAGGAGAAAAGCGAAATTCTGCTTTAAAATGGAAAACAAAACAATCTTGTTTGAGATCAGTTAAATCCAATTCAAGTTAAACAAAACAACAACAAGAACAACAAAAAATTAGAAGAAAACAAATAACAAGAAAAGATGTGGAAAGAAGTTATTGTTCCCAAACTGAACAATAAAATCATTCAAATTGTACAAGAAACAAAAAAATACATTTTATTGAAATAGAATAAAGGTTTCTTTTTTATATCAGTACATCAATATTTCTTATTGATATTTTGTATTGAAATGTCAGTGGATTATGAGATAAGACAACATATTTGAGTGAAATTCATATATGCTGATAACGAAATGGAACGTCCACAGACTTTGATTTAGATAACACTGATAAAAATTAATTAACAGAAATGCAAATTGCGAAATAGAAATTGGATGCAGATACTCCCATGTGTGAAGTGGTGTCTTTTGAGTATTAACGCGATTGATTCACGTCTCGCGTTTTTCTTGCGATAGACCCAACTAAGCCATGGATGTAGAAAGAATCTTAATATTTAAACAATGAAAATGCAAAAATAAAATGGAACGTCCACGGACTTTTTAATTACAATGAAATTCATAATAACAATATTGCTTGGAACTTTTGATTCAGACGAGAACAAATAACAATAGAAAAGGAACTGATAGAAATGAATACAAGGAAAGTTCACGTACTTACATTGAAAATCATAATAATTTAATAATATTGCCAGAACTTTTGATTCATACTACAATTAACAATAGAAAAGGAACTGTGAAATTGTGGTACAGTTTTTGGAATATTATAATTAAATTCACAACATGGACTAACAGACAGCTTCTCTACTTTTCAGACTGCTTACACTGCTTTTACTATATCCTCTACAGCTTTTAAACAAATATAAATTAATTACATTGATATTTCAAATTGTAACCAAATGATTAAACAACAACTTTAAAATCCTTACGCATTTATCTGACTATAATTCTGGTTAAACAAGTTTAGTTCATATAATTAAATAATTACTTTTATTAACTAATTAGCTATAATTCGAATTTCTGAACTAACACATGTACTTAAATAGCTATATTGTAAATCCGCAGCACGTGCACATAGTGCTCACTAGCTCGGGTGCACAGGTTTTGCCCGTGCTTCATTATGTGACTTGATTTGAACTCGTATGCTAAGCAACTCAGTACTACATTTATTAAATATTAGATTTATTTTAAGCCTTACTAAATGACATCAGTAGAAAGTAAAGATTTTTGAACTGCTATTAATTTTAAACTAGAATAATTATAAACTTTGAATAGAATATTTTATAATTGATAATTTATAACTAAGTATTAAACAACTTCGTAAATTTCACTACTGTTATTCTTGCATATATTGAAACTAAATAATTTTTTCTTTCTTTATTAAATATTGCATTATTAAAATAATTATAAAATTAAATAACAACTTAAGTACTTTACCAGTTATAATAGATCAGGATGGTGTACAAACCCTATTTCAAAATCAATAAAATCGAAATTCAATAAACTTAACACAATAACACATACACAGTGGAGAAACAATAACACATAAAACCATTTAACATTTGGCACTGGGGGTCCCTTCTATGATGACAAATCTGAGAGGGACCACACCAATAAACTGATATTACAATCACAAAATATCACTATATTTTAAGAAATTTTGGTAAAATCTCAGTGAAATTTCAGATTTGGCAACATACCATAATTTTGGTGAAAAAAGGACATTTGAGTGAATGTCATTGAATTTTCACAGTGATTTCACTGAAATTTCAGTTACTTTTTCACTAGGGTATGATTTTTATAGAGCATATTTTAATAGGAAGCAAAAAAACTTATTTCTAAGAGTAAACAACAGATCAAGTCCAAAATCCACCTTGCACCAAATTTTCTAAGTCCCATGATTCATCTATGCTTGTAGTTCTTTTGATAAAGCTCCAAATTACACCTAACATTTCTGCTAAAATCAGTCTCAGTCCAAAATCTGTCATACAGTAGGAAAATGAACTGGACAATCAGAACTTTTCTAACAGTTATCCTTTAGGAGGAATATGAGAAATAGTATGGTTAACTAATGGATTCAGTTTGTCACCTTAGCCATATTCCCATTCTGCCTAAAGTCTGTCTGAAATTTGTTTTTTTTAGATGGAATACACCCTGAATCCACCTAAACTCCAGACAGAATCTGCCTAAAAATTTTGTACGGGTTTATTTAATCCTTTATAACCACGACCGCTTGAAAAGTAAAGATAGTTCTAAAGACTAAAACAAACAAACAAATTTAAAAAAAAGAAAAAGGAGGCTGGCTATAAGTTTTTAAATTTCAAGCATTTAGTGTCCTTTGTTGTAGACTAAACAAAGCTAAAGTACATGTCACAACTGCCATTTTAGCGTAATGGTCACATACGTTGTTTATTTTTGGAGTTAGTCCATATTGCATGAGGTGAATGAGTCTTTTATCTATTAAACCAGCAAGTGAGAATTGTTTCTCTGATTCAGTTGTAATTGTTGTTTGTTATTTTTTTATGTTACAGTGATTACAGTCCACAGACCAAGCAATCATGAATTCAAGTTAGTGCAGTTGGTTACACCCTTTGTTTATCGAGTTAATCTTTTTATGCCATCTGTGAATTAAGCCTTTGATTTTTGTCTCTGACTGAATTGTTCTGTTTCTGGATGAGTTAATTATGTCTTTGTATTTTCATTAATTGATGCATATACAATGTATGTATATATATATATATATATATATATATATATATATATGTACATATTTTTTTTTTTCCATACTTCCCCAAAGTCTGATCAAAACCATCATTACAGTTGTTATTACAATTGAGCACTGATAATGTTAACACATAGCACTTTAATAACAATGGCAGAGCCTCCTACTACAAAAAGACAATTTCTCTAACACTGGAGGAAAGATTTAATATAATTGAAAGAAGTGAAAAAGAGGAACCCACTCACAAAACAGTTTTAATTTTGGGTGCTGTAAAGGATAAGGAGTCAATTAGGAACAATTTTGTATGCTAATACACATACACGTTATCTTCATGTATAAATGTGATTCAGTGATAGATTATATCTTTATTGCTAGATAAAATTAATGCTATATAATTTTGTTTTCAGAATGCATGCAATATTTTAACAAGAACTATGAAGAAAGAATACAATGTATTTACAGTGATTGTGGGTATTTTTCCTTCTTAAACGGGGCTGAATTTTGAACCTGGAAATTGGTTGTTTTATACAAACCTGTTATCAGAGACCCTGTCTTGAGAGACTGCTTTTAGTTGGTGGAAGGGGTGGTCTTGTAAGACAGGTTTTACTGTAATACCTTAAAATTCATGCAAACGATTTTTCACTTTTTACTTAGTAAACTTACACTTGTTATAAAGTCTCAACCTTGACCCTTGACCTTTTATAATCATACTTGATATACTGTATGAAGGATCACTTGTCATGAATTTTTAAACTTACTAATGATTACTTGTCAAATGTTGGAGAATTTTAAAATATTTTAATCGTGATAAATAGTTGAACAATTATTTTAAAATTCATCAGATTTCATAGATTCAAGGTCAGAGATTACTCTTATAAAATTCATAAAGAAAAGTGTATGTCAGTGAGGTAATGTTTTTAGTATGGCACAGTTATTTAGATTTTATTGCTTTTCTGCAGCAGAAAGCTTACAATGTCAATTTAAAGCAGCTTATAAAGATTTAAGAAAGGTCATCTATAGTTTTTATTGACTTTATCATTTTCTTTCATGGTACTATTTTTGCATCATTTAAATTGTATAAGAATTTTTTGTTTTCATTATCTAATCAGAGACAGAAGTTGTAACATCTCTTTTAATGTCCAGTCTCTTATTTAGAGCCATTATAATGCCTGGCAGTATGAATACGCAATTGTGGACATGACCATTTTCATAGAATTCTCCCATTTCTACAATACATGAGGAATGAATATTATGATAATTAATATGGTTTACTAACCGAACCTAACTGTGTGTGTGTGTGTGTATGTATGGGTGTGTGGGTGTGAACAGCTGTCACAAATGCTTGTAGTTCATCTGGCCATGTGAGCTTAGATGACATGGCTCAGCATCCACCATTTGTCCATATTTGCTATTGTGACTTCTCAGAAGCCGTTCCTCCAGTTTAGATCAAAATTTGCAGGAATGTTCCTTAGGGTATGTTTACCAAAATTGTGTTAAGAGGGGTTCCCTAACAACAGTGTCATCCATAGCAACCATGCAGACAAAAACTATGTTTGGCTTCTCCTTTGGAACAGTCTAGCCAATTCTGATGATGTTTGGATGCTTATATTTCTTAAGACATGCTCCATCAGAGTTGTCTTTCATAGATCCTCTTACAGTTGTTTGACTTACATACCATATGGAAAACCTTTTCTTGAATGGCCGATTTTGGATAGACTTATTGTAAATGTTTCTTAGGACATGCTCTATCAAAATTTCCAGACAGGCTTCTTTTATATCAGTGTGGAAAACCTGTTTTTGATTTCTTGTATTGAACAGCTGTGCCAAGTATTATAAGATTAGTTGGGAATGTTTCTACAGACATGCTTTATCAAAATTCTGTTTCAGTTGGCTCCTCTACCAATGGTGTGCTTCTTTAACAGCCATACGGAAAGTCTGTTTTCAACTACTTTTACAGAACAGCCGAGTCAATCGTAAACTTGGTATGAATGTTTCTTTTTGTACACTGTATCAAACTTGTATCCATTGTTGTTTCTCTAACATCATTGTGGCTTACTTAACAATTATGTGGATAACATTTATCAAAGTTATAAATGTTTCTTTGGATAGGCTTGAACAAAATTGTGTTCAGTGTGGCTGTCTTTATAGCAGTAGTACTGGACAGAGGCATTTATTATTGCTGTAGTAACTGTAAAGCCCACTTGAAAATATTACGTGCCCCTTTCTCGTACTGAAATGGTCAGTCCCAAACGTGGTATATTCATTTTTCTATGAAGACAAGCATATCTCATTATCAGACTGCATCAGATACCATTTGGACAATGCTAATTTTATGGTCATCCAGAACAACTCAGTTCTGGCCAGGATTCATTTAGAGAACCCAGTGGAGAATTCTGAACACCAGTACCATCCAGTCCCTTTTTTGTAACACTTCTCAATAATAAAAACTATTACCTTAATGTGTTTTTTTCTTTGTTTGTACATGATTGAATCATGCCTTTATTTCAAGATGAATTGGTTTATCTCTCCACATAGTGATAAGTAGGGATATAGCTTCTCATGCAGGACTCAGAAACAAATTCCCAAGTGCTGGTATTGAGGAGTTGGAAAAGTTACTCATCCCTGTCATCATTATACTCATCACATTACACTAATCACTATACTGCATATGCTTTTAATAAAGAACCACATGCAAGCTTGATACTAAAATGGGTCAAAACCATGAGAATATTATTTTCTAATATATAGCTCCTTAGATTATAATGTAATAATAGACAATGTTTATAAGTCAAGTATAAGTTTGCAACATTTTTCTAGTGAAAAGTAATCACCTGCTTATAATAATATATGTTGGTACCTACGCTTTGGCATGACAGTGTATCAATGAAGCTTCAGTCTTGAAAATACCGCTGACCTGTTGCAACTGTACCATTGCCTGACCAGGTGGAAAATCACAAAAATGTTGACAATCTCTGTCTCTTAACGTTTCCAAGGTCTGACTCATAAAGATGAATGATCACTTATTGAAAGGAAAACTATAACACTCCAAATCTAGACAATTTTAAATTTTAAAAATTTTCATATTTATTGCATTGTTTTAAGTGCAGTACAGTAATGAATGGACAATTTTTGTATGTTCAGCCTTTCAGTGTCTTTTATTCACTGCATGTATTTTATTTTCTGGTAAATGATTTATTCATTTCAATTTTTTTTCCTTGGTATTTTTGTAATTAAATCTTAAAGAATTTGACTCATTTCATACAGTATGAGGTTTAATTTCAAAATTTTTTTTTAATTACATGGGGTCAGATCAAAGAGCATCAACTTGATTTTGTTTTGTCCATAGGACAATCCAAACAAATGTTGATTAAATATTTTTGTGCAATCAGTTTTTATTGCTTTTTGGTTCACTGTAATTGGAGAGGAAATAATTATTTTAGCTCTCTGGTCAAATACCAAAAGAGCTTATGGGATAATACGTTGTCTGTATCTGTCCATTAGCACAAATTTATCACCACTATTTCTCCTAACTACTGAGAGGATTGTCATGAAACTTCACACACACATTCATCGCATAGTTTAATTGGTCCTAAATGAGAATGTTACTGCTTGGACATCCAATATGACCTCCACTGTGGTCAACTTAAAAGTCTCATCACTACTCTTCCTGTATGAAGATTCACATTTGCATGGGGTTTTCATGAAATGTCTTCTTAAAATGCCTAGATGGTCATAAATGAAAATGGTGCCAGTATGATGTCCATTATGGCTGCCATATCAGCCATCAACATGAGGTTTTCACCTGGAGACTTCTTATGATGTCTAGTTGGTCCTAAATGAAAATGGTTCAACTTGGATATCCAAAATGGCCAACACAGTGACCATAATGAAACTCTTGTTATTACTTTTCCTTCCAAATGGATGGTCGTATCAACATGTGGTTTTACTGAAAGGTTTTGTTTGATCTGGTAGGTTCTAAATAAAAATGGTGCTGATATATCTAATATCACCACTTTGGCAGCCATCTTGGAAATTATACTAAGATTTTTTTAAAACTCTAAATGGGTGTTTTATGCCACCAACACCACCACCAACTGAAAAAGAAGTTGGGGAGTGGGGTTGGGGTATACTGGGTAAGCATGTCTATCCATCACAATTTTATTAGCTTCGTATCTCCTGAAAAATATATGAAACTTGGTAGAGCATATTATGGTATGGTGTTTTCCTTCCATCTGTTGATAACAGTTACCAGTTTGGTTTTGATATAATAATAACTTTTGTTGCCCACCATTTACAATTATTAAACATTGTGGATTGCTTGCACTTTAGGTGAGGAAGAATCATATTGATTTGGGGCTAGAAATTCCACATCTCCAGGTCACTGTGACTGAAACAAGGACAAAGGTTTTTGCACAGTAACTGCACTATCTGTAGTTACCAAACATAGCATGGACATGGGATAACAAAGAATTCTATCAATATCAGAATCAAAACATCAAAAATCTAAGACACTGTGACTCATAGAAGAAAAATGGTTTCTGCACAATATCTCCAGGTGTCCATCATCTATAGTTTGTGGATTTCTTGTGCCTAGTGTAAGGAGGAACCCTGATTTTTCAGTCAAATGGCCCAGAGAAAGGTCGCTGTACCTGAAAGCATACAAAAATGGTTTCTGCACAATAATGTTCTTCATAACATACCTCAACCATACTATGTGGAGTCTGGTACTTGGAATAAGAAAAAGGCTATAGATTTGGGGTCAAAAGGTCAACTGACTGATGGAAGACAAATGGCTTCCACACAATAGCATTAGTTCTTCATTACACATCTGATCACCATTAATTATCTAGCAAAATGGTTCAAGCCACCACTGGGTAATTTATTATGCAGCCCATGCATTGAAACAGTGGCTGGCAACTGAAATTAATTGAAACAGTGTAGGGCTACTGTTCATTTAATGCAACCCAAATTTCAAGGCATTCTCATACTAATTAGGGATCACACACTCTTTTTTTATGTATAGAGTAGGGGAAGGAGTTTTAGACAGGGTAATCCAAAT